>CAOKZL010002822.1:0-289069 GCA_948472985.1 Iguana delicatissima | reverse complement strand
AGAGCATAGACAAGGAAGTGGCCCCAAGCCTGTTCCTGAGGAACTGGAGAAGATTGAGCTTCACTTCTTATTGGTGGGTTTGGGAGATTTGTAAGGGGCTGCTGGGGCTGTGGATGTGGGGTTCAGAAAGCACACGTGGGCCCCAGACTGTACTTTCCTCACCCTGTCTGGTATGGAGGAGGGGAACACAGAAATGGGGATTGATTTTTGAATCTGGGGGGTTATTCCTCCCCTAGATTCAAAGCTGAATGTTCTTTTTTCTCTGACTTCTCTGGAAAGGTCTGTCCATGTGTGTGTGTTGTGTTTATTTACATCATTGTTTGCTAAAAGAAAGAAAGGAAAGGAGAAAGGCAGTCCCATCTGAAGAGCAAGTCCCAAGGAACCTGTAAAAAGAGGGGAGGGGGGAAGGGGTTGGTTTATAATGTGCAAAACTCCCTCCCTTTGGTTACACACAAAGCTGGTCTTACCGCCAGGAGCTCTTACACGGTTCAGGAATGCCCTCTAGGGGTATAGATTGCAACTGCCATGGTTCATATTGAGTGCTTTATTTACTTCATTGGGGGCTCTGCCAGATTGTCAATTTGTGCCCCATTACATTGCACTGTCCCAGTCTTCATCTGTGAAATGTTGCAGAGTATGGAACTGTGGTCACTAACCCACATTCGCCTACAAGGAAACAGTAGGTCAGAGAAGGCACTTCGCTTCCCTTCTTCTAGAGGACAGCAGCAAAGCTGGTGAAGGAAATCGAGTTCCTTCTGACCAGGTTCTGCCTTCCCATATTCTAGACACTGAAGATTCCCCCTTGGCTGCAGCTGATGTAGAGGAAGGAAGCTTCACCTTCTCCTTCAGTTTGAGAAACCAAAGTTGACTGCAGGAAGACATTGGCCCGCAGTGGGCAAGCTCTGGGAGGTGATTCTGTTCAAGGTCTGTTGGGTTTAGAAGATTTCAGCAGGTCCTTCATCCTGTCTATGAGGAGACCAGGCCCCCTGAGGGAACAGCAACGGTTTTTGACTCATTTCCCCCTTGAAGTGCATCACCGTGACAAGCACTCCCAGTCCAAAAAGCACATTGATAATCAGCCTCATCTTCTGCTAGAACTCCAGAGATGGTTAAATAGCCAGTGTTAGTGGAGGCATCTCTGGACCCTCAGAAATGGGAGGGGACCCCCGAGCCCTGGTGCTTGCTGGAATCTGAATAATAATATAGCAGGTATGTGGGGAATTCCCAGGCTTCTGCTGGTACCAGGATGCTCCATAGTTTCCACCTGTGGCACAGGAGAGTTTCGCTGTGTTCCCCAGTGACACTGAGGCAGAGGCTAGCTGGATTGATGGGGCCTGAGAGTCTGAACCTGGAAGAAGAAGGAGGAGGAGGAGGAGGAGGAGGAGGAGGAGGAAGAGAGAGAAGAAGAAGAAGAGGAAGAGGAAGAGGAAGAGAGGGAAATGGTAAGGCTGTATCTGCTGATGGGTTGACTTCACTTAGAATGAATTCTCATGGGGTCTTGAGCTGCACTCAGCCCTGCACCACATTGCTAAGAAGAGGCTGACCATGGGAACCGAGAACATGTTGAGCAGATCACTTCGCAGACTGAGCAGGACAGAAGAAATGGAACAAATTTCATCACTTAGGAGATTCCAGTGATGCTTTCCCCTTTATAGCCCCCAGTGGGTGGAGGAGGAGCATGGGCCCTCTGCCATAACCTCAATGTGTTCCCTTCTGATTGGTCCTTACCTTCACAAGGGTGCTTAAATACGGAATGTGTCATTCATTGGTAATGGGAGTTTGGTTCAGATTTCACAAGGGCATTGCTGAATCTGTGCTTCCTCTGTGTACATGTCTAGCATGCATATTTTGTCGTTTCATTAGGAGGCCATGGGAACAATCCCTGTGATAATGGGGCTTTCCATTATCTAGGCTTATCAAAGGGAGATACTTCTCTCTTCAGGTAAACCAAGGGTTAATGAGATGTTAGGATTACATCAAGGGTCACAGGGTGAGAGTTGACCAACCAAAAGGAAAGGGTCAGCATCACAGGTCACAAGGTGAGAATTGACCAGCCAAAAGGAAAGAGGCGGGCATCTTGGAGATGCTTCCAGATCCTTCCAAGGAAGAAAATATAAAACTTCTGAGAGGCCATGTGGCCAGAGAAAGAGAGAGAGAGAGAGGGAGAGCGGGGCCAGTCGAGCTGGCAGCATGCCCTGTCTCCTGGACCCCCCCCCTTCTCCTTTAGACCATCTACGCCTATAACCTAATTGTGAGTAACTAGAAATAAGTAGTTAGTCGCGTTAGGGATGTTGTTATTTTGGGAATTGGCTGATCTTAAGAATGTATCTGTGCTGTTATATCTGTTTTGTAAATTCTTGTAACTAAGTGTACCTGGGAGAGGGGAGTCTCTCAAGTGTGATATTGTTTATTTGCATGCCTTGATTAAAACACTTTTATAAACCTCCGTTTCTCTCCATTTCCACGCCAGGGTTGGCACACGCTACATAGGACCTCTCACTCAGGGGAGGGGGGAGGTGGAAGTTCCTTACGCTTAGAGATTGGGCAGGGTCCCTCCTGTCCTGTCCAAATGATTCTTAATTCAGGGGGGCGGTGGCAGCATACCTGATAGAGCTGGGAGATTGCCAGTCGTTCCATGCATGGAAGTCAGCTTTGGAAGGCTGGCAAGAACCCTAGTAACACACTGGGAGGGAATTTCCAGTCTTGCAAGTCTGAAAGTCAACTTAAGAGACTGGAAATAAACCTACAGTGTCACAATCCCTAACAATTGCACCTTCATGGATCACTCACTGTGCCATCTCACTATTCAGGAGCAGTGTGGGGGTAGTGATTAGCGTGTTGGACTGAGACATAGGAGCCTGGGTTCAAGACCCTACTGAGCTGTGAAGAACTACTAATAGCATGTCATGTGTAGCATCTAGTAAGACCATCTTGAATGACCCAGAACAGACGACATTGCCTTCTAGTGAACAGACGTTTTTTGAACCTCAATAATTATGTGCTAGTTGCCTCTCTTAGCTGTCTGAAAGAAATGAAGTAAGCAGAAGAGCAGTTCCACTAGAAAAAGATTTTCCCAGCAATGTGCAGAGGGGGCTCGAAAGAAGGGAGAGGAGGTTGGTTATCCAGAACTTTCCCCATGAGCCTCCCTGAGCTCTGAGATCTTCTCAGGAAGCCCTCGTCTTTGGCCCAGGACATTCACAGGCGCATCTGGTGGAAACACAGAGCAAGGAGTGCTTGGTGGCTGCTCCCAGGGTTTCATTTCAGTGGGTTTAGTTGGATAGATCATATTTTATCCTCTTTTAACAAAAGTTTTTGATATATTTGTGCTTACGTCTTTGTACATGTTTTTCTAGGTATTTTGAGGGGAAGGGGGCAAGCTGGCTTGAGTCCCATGTTCAGGGAGACAGGAGGATATAAGTGAGGATGATGGCGATGGCTATGATTGTAAATTCATATGGATCTCCCTTCATCCTGCCTTGATGGTAGGGACTGAATATTCCCCTTGGCTGCAGCTGAGGGAGAGGAGGGAACCTTCTCCTTCACTTTGACTGAGAAACTGAACAGCCTTTGCTTCCTGCCTCCTCCTTTCCCTGAACGGTTTCCATTCAGACTAGTTCCAGGACTGGTTCCATTCAGAGGTTCCCCATTGCTTCTCTTCTTGGGGAAGTGTTCTTCAGTTGCAAACCTACAAGCAGCAGCCTTCTTCGGCTTTGACAAGAAATGTCTTCACCAGTAACTCACAACCCATTTCCCTGTTGAAGCCCCTATAGCTGACTGCAGGATGACACTGCCCACCAGTCAAGAAGGTCCTGAAGCTGATACTCTTTGTGATCTAATGGTTTAGAAGGCCTCATGCAGGTTCTGGAGCCTATCTATAAGGGCATCAGGCTCCCAGAGGGAAAAACAGAGGTTTTTGTCTCACTTTCCCTTTGAAGTGTATCACTGTGAGAAGCACTCCCACTCCAATATGCACAGTAATAATCAGCCTCATCTTCTACCAGTGTTCCAGAGATGGTTAAATAGCCAACATTACCAGAGGCATCTTTGGGGCCAGAGAAACGAGAGGGGACCCCGAGCCTTGGTGCTTGTTGGAATCTGAATAATAATATAACAGGTATCATGGGGAACTTCCAGGCTTCTGCTGGTACCAGTATATATATCTATCACTGACAGTTGGGGTACAGGAGAGTTTCACTGTGTTCCCCAGTGACACTGAGGCTGATGGTGGCTGGATTGATGCAACCTAAGAGTCTGAACCTAGAAGAAGAAGAAGAAGAGATTGTGAGACCCTACCTGGTCATGAGCTGAACTTCCTTAGCATGAATTCTCATGAGCTCATGAGCTGCACTCACCCCTGCACCACATTGCTAAGAAGAGGCTGACCATGGGAGCCCAGAACATGGTGAGCAGATCAAGTCCCTATTCTCTCTGTCATCTGGAAACACTCCTCAGAGATTCAGGCTATCCATTGTGGTACCTGAGTAATAGGTGCAGAGCATGAGGAGAAGGGAGACCCAGAGCTTGATGGGAAGAGATGTTGAGATCCGCTCTGTGAGGCAGAAGGATTTCTGGCTGAGATCCCTCCCTTTCCTTGTTTTATCTTCTCTGCCTTGGCAAACGGATCTTTTATGCAAATAATTTCCTTTCCAAAAGGATTGGAACCTCCTCTGGGTATGTCGTCTGTGTCAATGACATGAAGAGGTTGGGTCATTGGGAGGCCCCAAGACTTATTTCAGTTTATTTTCAGAGTCATTAAAGTTAGCTTTGGTCAAGCCCAACATGAGCGAAGAAGTTGCTTACCTCGGTTTCGTCTTCAACTAAATTATGTAAAACTTAATTTCTGTGAGACATTGGGGTTGCAATTCTGGACACCCTCTTTTACCTGAGAAGAAGTCCCATTGTACTCAGTGTAGTCAGACTACTAAGCAGTTAAGTAAAGAATTGGCCTGTTAGCCATTCATAGAGTTAAATAAGTTATCCTGGGAAAAAGGTCCCAGGGCAGGAAGATGTGGCCATTTTGTGTCCCCCAGCCCATTCCCATTTTTGAAAGAGAATATGTAGTGCTTTTTTTAGTAAAAATGAAATGAGTGGGAAGAAATGTTTCCACCTTTTTGTCCCCACTGAGGGTCTTTTAGGCTCAAGAGGGGCCTTTTGGAAACCAGGAGGTAAATGGGAAGTTGACCAAATTTCTGTCAGGTCTCACTTCCATCTTGTCTCTGGAACACCAGCCAGAGATTCAAAGCATATTTGTTTAAAAGTTTTTCTTCCTGCACGCACGCACGCACGCGTGCGCACACACACACACACACACACACACACACACAACATGCAAATCTGGCAGAGAAGAAGTCCAGCTATGGTCTTTTCTGGGCAGAAAACATCATTTCTCCTGAGTAGAAAGTGTTGTTTTTATGGAAAAATATTGTCAATTTTCTGCAAAACAAGCCCTGAACTGTGAATAGTCTTCACAAATGCCACCGTTTCTGCATGCTTTCTTGCAGCAGAAAGCCACTTGCTAAAACTACTTCTAGTTGCTCCCTTTAAGAACAAGATTAGCAAAGAATGACATCTCTCACTGTACTGTTGTGAGGGAGCAGAGAGGAAAATCAATGTTCACTATTCTCCAGTTTGACTGTATATGCCCAAGTTCTCCAGTTTCTTAATTTATGAATTTTTCCAAATTCTAAGCAAAAGAATCTGTGGGTCACACCTTTAGGAATATTGCAGAGATGGAAATTATCTCAACAAGCTCTGGATCTCAGTTGTGGAATTATAGCCAGAATCACATAAGTATAAATTACTGTGTTTTTCAAAGAACAGATAGATCACATGGTCAAAGGCCATTTCCACACAGGCATATTGTCCACGCTAGGGTGACCTTTCTTGGAGGTCTTCTTCACCGCGGGGTGCACTAGAACAGGTAAAAAAGTGAGGCTCTAGACCTCAAACTGCTCTAGCGCAGCTGCGGGGGTGGCGCTGCGAGTTTTATAAAAACCACCTTCGAAAGTGGTTTTTATAAAACTCACCCGCGCTGCCCCATGGCAGCCCCCAGTGAAGAACTGCAGAGACGCTGTAGCATGTCCCTGCAGATCTGCTCGGGGGCAGGCTTCCGGCTGGCGCACTATCCTGATTGGCGGAGCACCGCCGGAAGCTGCCGGCCACCATTTTGGGCTCCGCCAAGCGCCGCCGAGCACCGCCGAGCGCCACCAAAATTCAGCGGTGTTTAGAACGGCGGATCCGCACTCTCCGCAGGGACAGAGCAACCTGCTCGCGGGTAAGCTCTGCCCCTGCGTGCGCGGCCCCGTTTCGCCCCTCCCGTGAGGAAAGGGCCAAAGAGTTCCCTCATGTGGTTAAATCACAAATTACTGACTAAAGTTATTTTCACATCCACTTCTAATGTGTAAGCTTGTGTGTCATATTGGCTTCACAGAAATTAATTCATCAGTGTTTAGTAATATTTCTTTGTTGCTCTGGTTGAAGTTTTTGTCTTTCTAGAGCAGATGAAAAAAGGGTTAAAAAGCTCACCCAAAACAGCTCAATCCCAACTCCGATGAGTGGTCTACACGCTTGTTATTGCCATGTATAGGGTAACCCCTTGCTCCATAGAACATATTCTGAAGTTAACAGTAGCCTATTCAAAGGATAGCCATGGGTAATAACTGCACACTTCTACAGAAATTGCCAGAACTGAGTTCTACAAAAGTCATACATTTTCTTACAAGCAAGCCGTTACAAATTTGTGCACACTAAACTTTTATTGGTTAGTAAAGCATTGCCCTGCTTTTCCCAGACTTTCTCAATCTGAAGCAGTTGTCAACTCACTTCCTTTGCTTTCCCTGTTATGCCAACACTCTTTGTTCTCGTAATATACTTCACATATATTTTCCTGCTTCTACTCTCCAGTGCTCCCACCTGTCTGGTTCTATTATAGCAATTCAGCACATCCAGGTAATTTACGGGTAGATTCTTCGACATGACAGCAAACGTAGCTTTTAGCAGCATATACGATAGGAAATATGCAACATAAGCATATATATGAAAACAGACTCCCTTTTGTATGTTCCGTATTATGACAGGGAGGCAATGCAACCTGACAGTTGTTCGCCATTTGCAAACTGTATTCATGCAACTCAAGTTAACTATTTTAACACCATGCAAAACAAACAAACAAACAAAAAAGACATAGTAGGATTTATTATCAAGGAACAGTGAAACAGGGAATAATCTATCTATCTATTCACCAAGATCTGAAATTCCCATTGGTTTGTAAATCCAATGAATTTAGTGAAAAGATAGGAAAAGATTCCCATTTTGCCCAAATGAATCTTTGTGGGTTATTTTTTCAAATGTACTTTTTTGTTGCTTTTTATTATCATTTATTTATATTTAGGCTTTAGGTCATTTTTTTTTCTTTAACAAAGAAAATAAAAGCTCTTGTGGTGAGAAAGTCTCTGCTGTACAATTTGCCGCAGGAAAGCTTTCACTTCTGAAAAGGGTGAATGAGCGTTGCTGACAGAAAGTCACACGGGGAAAGGTTTTGTCTCAGTTCCACATCTGGCTGAATCACTGTGTTTACCTCCAGGTGCTCCCACTGCCATAAGCTCCAGCACAATAATACACTGCTTCGTCTTCTGCCTTGACGCCTGTGATGGTTAAGTAGGCTGCATTTACCGAGGAGTCTGTCAAACCAGTGAACCGGTCGGGGATCCCATCACCCCTGCTGCTGGTACCATACAGGACAAATCGCGGTGCCTGGCCATCTCTCTGTTGATACCAATATATGGTGTAACTACCCACACTGCTGTCTCTGCTCATGGTACAAGTGAGTTTTGCAGTTTGCTCAAGAGAAGCCGATTGCGTGGCCAGTTGAGTCAAGGTGTACTGTGAGTTGGAACCTGGAAGGAAAAACCGAAACACAATAAATTCACCGTTGCCTATTTCATTGCCTCATGGTTTGTAGACCACAATAAAGGCTTGACTGACGCTGTTAGAGCACTCCCTTTTTGGAAAAATTGAAATTATGATGAAATGAAACATAGAATTATGAACAGGATCATGGCTCTAAGAGTTTAGTTATCTAATCAGTCTTTGCACTGTATTTGGATTCAGAACAGATTGGTCCCAATGAACTCAGTATGATTTATAATTGCACCAGACTTAAGATACGTTTATTTGGAAATATTTCAACCATTATTTGGTGCAAAGGTAGGATATAAGTCTAACAAATAATTGCAAATAAAAACATGGCATTTTCCATGTATTTTGATGGCTGAAAGTATAAGGTCACAGTCTAAAAAAGAATGGAAGCAATGACCTGAATTCTGCTGATTGCTCTCAACCAGAGTAGACCCATTGACTCAATGGTTAAATGACAAGTTAAGATACAGATAAATCGCACTGATATATTGACTCTTCCACCAACAGAATTCAGGATAACGTGTTTTAATGACTCAGTGGAGCCAGGCAGCCAAAGCTCAGCAGAGATTCTGACAAGACACTCCTTTAAGTTACCTGGGTAACAAGCGAGGAAGGTGAAGAACAGAAGTGCCCAAGCCATGATGGAGAGTTCAGCTTTCTGTGAAAGTCAGATGAAGGAGTTCCAGGTACGTTTTAAAACAGCCTGGAAAATGAGACATGCCCTTTTTGGCAAATGAGCTTTCTTCTCATTGGTTGCTTGTGATATATTCAGCTACTTCTTTTTGGAGGAAAGGGTGGCTTCAGGTGCCCCCACCCACTTTTCCTGAACATTGTTTTTACAAAGGATTTTCATCTCATTCTCAACTTCTTTACAACAGTGATTTGTCCTGAGTTAGCAGGAAATGCAATTGGTCCAAGAATCACACTCAGGAATAGTCTCCAGGGTCACCCAATCATAGAAACATAGAGTTGGAAGAGACCACAAGGTCCATCAAGTCCAACCTCCTGCCATGCAGGAAGACACCATCAAAGCATTCCCGACAGATATCCATCCAGCTTCTACTCTTCCTAATGTTTGTGTGGAATCTCTTTTCCTGAAGTTTGAAGCCATTGCTCCTTGATGTCCTAGTCTCTGGAGCAGTAGAAAACAGGCTTGCTCCATCTTCCATATGACAACACTTCAAATATCTGAACATCATGGACATGTCATGTCTTAACCTTCTCTTCTCCAGGCAAAACATACCCACCTCCTGAAGCCAGTCCTCACAGGGCTTTGTGGTTTCCAGATCCTCTACCATTTTGGTCACCCTTCTCTGGACACATTCCAGCTTATCCACATCCTTCCTGAACTGTGTTGCCCAGAACTGGACACAGTCTTCCAGATGGGATCTGACCAAAGCAGAATAGAGTAGTACCATCAATTCCCTTGACATAGGCACTATTCTCCCATTGATGTAGCCAAAAGTGCATTCAAAATCTCACAGATGGAAGCTAAAATATGGTGGCCAGAAACCTCTATCATGGTGTTATGTTCCATAACTTTACCTTGAGAATGAATTGTGGAGATGTGTAATGGGACATCGGTAAGATGCTCAGTGTCACAATGTCACTCAATGTCACAATGCTCAACAGGACTGATACACAGTGAGACAGGGGAAATGGGTTAGATGGACTGGACACAATTGTCTGAATCCAAATTTTCTTTTCATGTGGGCAGTGTGAGCAGAATAATATGCGCTGCTTAATATTACATCCTAGTTAATATTAAGTTCTATATGTTCTCCCATGCTAGCAATTTGTACTACAACTGTTGTGCAATAGAAATGGAAGGTCCATGACTCCCTGTCTTGATCACAGCCCTAAGCTGGGGCAAAGGTTTAAAGAACTCTGTCCCAAAGATCCTGATCCGTATCCAGCTCCTTGTGTTTACTTCAGAATAAAAAGGGGAAAAAACAGGACAAACAGCCAGTGATGGGTTAACATCCTCTCTAAAGGAAGAATCAACTGCTCAAAGCCAGTTTAGTTAACTTTGGTGCTTTATAGACCAACATTGCCATCTAGTACTCTTGGGTTGATATACCCTTGGCATTAGCCCTCCTGATGTTTGCAGAGAGCAGCTAGAATGTTCTTCCAACTCTGTAGGCCAAATTTCCCAATCTTTCTGAAGTAAAGCCTCCTTTACATTTCTATTCCAACGCTTCTCTCCTAATTAGACTCAGTACTAAGCAGGAAACTACCATTCTCCTCCATTTTTCTGATGTTCCTGGATGAGACAGACTACCTAGATCCATCTCAATATGGTTTTGGATCTGGCTACGAGACAGAAGTATATTCCTGCGTGGCAGAGGTTTGGACTGGGGAGCCCTTGTGGTCTCTTCCAATTCTATGAGTCTGACTCTATGAATTTGTGGTAAGGAGAGTGCTGCAGAAGTCATTTGCAAATACCCCAGTTTGCAAAGCTTTGGAACTCTGGAACTGCTTCGGTCAGGGTGCTGCTGTGCAGAGAAGCTGGGACGGGAGTGGCATCATCAAAGTAATTACTCAGAGAGCACTGTCATTGTAGTTACTCTGATGATGCAGGATCATGGTCTATATTTTTACTACATGCACAGAAATTTATTCAGGTGAGAATGAGCATGAAAGTAGGAACACATTTCCCCAAGGAAAAGGGAAAAAAATACCTCACAATCTGATATGGTAGTTGTTGTTGTGTGCCTTCAAGTCATTTCTGACTTATGGCAACCCTAAGGCAAATCTATCACAGGGTTTTCTTGGGAATATTTGTTCAGAGGGGGTTTGCCCTTGCCTTCCTCTGAGGATGAGAGAGGGTAACTTACCCAAGGTCCCCCCAGTGAGTCTCCATGGCTGAGCAAGGATTTGAATCCTAAGCTCCCAGTGTGCTAGCCCAACACTCAGACCATTACACCATGGCTAGCTCTTGGTCTGATGGGGCCCAGCTCTAAATGAAAGAACATCATTGTCCCACAGCTTTATTGATTCATCTATCCCCTGTGTTTGAGAAATGCGTAAGTGCTAAATCCATTCACCCAAACTAGATTAGTCCAATTGAATCTATGGGAGTTGCATAAAAGTTGACTCTCAAAGACCCATTCAGTCAATGGGTGTTCTCCGTTTGGGACTAACTATTAAATTGAACCCAGTCTAAAGCAGCTGGTAGAAAGTGGGGAGAGGATCAGAAAAGCATTTGAGTATATCCCTACAGGCAGATGCAGAATGACCTACAAAGAGTTCTGGGGGATCTTGTAGGACTTCATCAGATGATGTAATCATTCCACGTCAGACTATGGAGAAACAGCCAGATGCTTCTTGGAATACAGACGTATGCTTCCTTCAGGTGCCCAAAGTTATAATTGCATGAGTGAGTTCAGAAATCCATGCCTGCCTGCATGCATCCAGATTCTGTATCTAGTGTGTTCTTCTAGGGCTTTTTATCTATCTGTCTGAGGGGAAGTGACATTCTTTCTCTGGTGTTCTTCTCCACACAGTAGCCAAGGAATGAGCTTCTTCTCTAAGAAGCTAACTGACTATAGCTTCTGAGCATGTCCTTCCTCTTCATTTAACAGTGACCGTGAAATGACAAATATGCAATAGTGAAGAGGCCTTTTCCCCCAGATGAAGCTCCACTGCAGGGACTTCTGAGCACTCTGGGGTGGAAGGGTTTTGTCTCAGTTCCCCATTGGCTTTCACCACTGTGGACTGTATTGCTGTACCACATGAAACAATAATAAACAGCCTCATCGTCAGCCTGAAGGTTGTTGATGGTCAAATAGCCCATATTTCCCGAGCGGGTGCCCGTAAATCGATCTGGGATCCCTGGTCCTCTGCTGCTGCAACCATCACAGTGCATAAAGCGAGGGGCCTCCCTAGATTTCTGTTGAAGCCAGCCAATGCTGTTTGGATTACTGCTGATGGTGCAGGAGAGTTTCGTCGTTTGTCCCAGGGCTACAGACTCAGAGGCAGGCTGAGTCAGCGTTGGCTGTGAGGTGACACCTTGGTGAGAAGGAAACAAAGAAACAAAAATCAACTTTTCATTTTTGCACACGGAACACTACAAGACTAGGATGAAGTGGTCTGCAACGTTACCTGAGAAGTAACAGAGAAGGGCAAGGAAGTGGAGAGCCCAGGTCATGATGAGATGCCAAAAGGACCTGGAGTTTTTGAAAGGAAAGGGTATATGATCGGTTTGGCTTTTCTCCTCTTTTCTTAAACCCTCCAGGACCTGAAAAAGAACTCCTCATGCAAATATATTTCTGCCCATTCCTGCTCTTAGGAACACCTTCTCTTCTCTGGCCAGAGGTGGGGCTCTAGTTAAGGCAATGGGTAGAGAAGAAATTTGCATGCCGTTACAGTTTATTCAGAAGGCAGGCAGGCTTTGGCCATGGTCCCGGATGAAAAGAGAAAGGGTCCAGGGTTGGGTCAGCAGGGCAAGGAGTGCCATGGAGAGGGCTCACTGACCCAGAAGGGCACAGTGCCCCCAGCACCATGGTTCTCTCTTGGTTTCAGTGTTTCCCAAGACTGAATGGCTGGCATCCAGTTGGGAATGTAGGATGTTGTAAACCAACTTCTGAAAAGTGGAGTTTAGGACTGTGGCATTGCAGAATGGTTGCATTCCCAGGAGAAGCTTGTTGTTGCAACTACACCACTAGGACCATTGCAGGAGGACTGAGCAGCCTGGCTATTGCGCCACAGTACACCTCTTTGTATACTACTTGCACTCCACTTTGTGGGACAGGTTGCGCTTGGAAAATGGAGGGTAGAGAAAGCTCTTCTGAGGACAACAGAGATAACACCTTAGAAGGACAGTTGAAAATATGGTCTTCTCTTTCAAAGACTATACCATGGTTGGTTGGTCGGGAAGCACCTGTTCATAAGAATCTACCTCTTGATATAAATCAGTGGTTCTCAACCTGTGGGTCCCCAGATGTTTTTGGACTTCAGCTCCCAGAAGCCCTGAGCATTGACCATAGTGGCTGGGGCTTCTGGGAGCTGAAGTTCACAAACATCTGGGGACCCACAGGTTGAGAACCACTGATATAAATCAAGAGCTCCCCATGAGGCTGAAAGTGCCATTAATTCAGAAGGAGTTCTCCTGGGCTCTTTCATGCTTTGCCAATATAACTATAGGATTCCACTTGAGCTGGCATGACCACATCCCCCTCCTGGGGTTTGTAGTTTGGTGGGGCACTAGAGCTCTCTGGCGGAGCATTTTCACTGCCACTTTCTAAACTGCAAATCACAGGATTCCCTGGGATGAGCAATTCCAGTTCAAGTGGGATCACACTGCTAGAATTTTGTGATATGGATACCTAGTAATATTCATGCACTCACTTTGCTTAAAACAGTTTAAGGATTGGGCAGAAATTATAGATAAATCACTTTCCAAACAAACGAACAGAACATTAATTTGTCTCCTGTTCTCCTTGCCCCAGTAAAAAAATGCATGAAGGACTGATGTTTCTAGAGATCAAATAGGGTAGAGTTGTCGGGCATTGGACTAAGACTCTGGGAAACCAGGGTTATGACAACCGTTAAAATGTGATAGACTCATTTTAGGGTCATCATAAGTCAGAAGTGATTTGAAGCCATACGGCAACAACATCAGTGTTGGTATTTCAAATGACATGTGAAAACAAACAGGAGGGTTGTTTGGGCATTTGTCTGTGCTTCAGTGTTTCTACATTTGCCTCGGAGCCAATAAAAACGGCTGAAATTTATGGTGACCTAAAAGTTACTTATTTCCATGACAGATTCATATTGTGAATCCTTGCGTATGCACAATCATGGCAATAACAAAGGGAATACATCGGGACTGTAAGCGTCCCCCCAGACGTTTCTTATTAAAAGCAGCAAGCATTGTGAGCAACTGAGTCTGCTCTCTTGTGGATTGGGATGCAGCAGACTGATGTTTCCACCTCCTCATGCCAGCGGTCTCCACTTTGAAGAGGAATTGCGACAGTGACCCTGGTCCTGATGTTCACATTCATAGATCACAGGTGGTAACCGGGATGGAAATGTCAGTCTGCTACCTCCTGATCAGCAGGAAAAGAGCCCTTCTCCCCTTCTGGACTAAGAAGAACAAAGGTTTTTGTCTCAGTTCCTCATTAGATTTCCCCACTGTGGAACATGTTACCACTGCTGTACCACATGAAACAATAATAAACAGCCTCATCGTCAGCCTGAAGGTTGTTGATGGTCAAATAGCCCATATTTCCCGAGCGGGTGCCCGTAAATCGATCTGGGATCCCTGGTCCTCTGCTGCTGCAACCATCACAGTGTATAAAGCGAGGGGCCTCCCCAGATTTCTGTTGAAGCCAGCCAATGTTGTTTGGATTACTGCTGATGGTGCAGGAGAGTTTCGTCGTTTGTCCCAGGGCTACAGACTCAGAGGCAGGCTGAGTCAACGTTGGCTGTGAGGTGACACCTTGGCGAGAAGACAAAAAAGAAACAAAAATGAGCTTTTCATTTTCACACACGGAACACTACGAGACTAGGACGAAGCGGTCCGCATCGTTACCTGAGAAGTAACAGAGAAGAGCAAGAAAGTGTAGAGCCCGGGCCATGGTGAGATGCCAAAAGGACCTGGAGTTTTTGAAAGGAAAGGGTATATGATCAGTTTGGCTTTGTCCTCTTTTCTTAAATCCTCCAGGACCTGAGAAAGGACTCCTCATGCAAATATATTTCTGCCCATTCCTGCTCTTAGGAACGCCTTCTCTTCTCTGGCCAGAGGTGGGGCTCTAGTTAAGGCAATGGGTAGAGAAGAAATTTGCATGCCGTTACAGTTTATTCAGAAGGCAGGCAGGCTTTGGTCATGGTCCCGGATGAAAAGAGGAAGGGTCCAGGGTTGGGTCAGCAGGGCAAGGAGTGCCATGGAGAGGGCTCACTGACCCAGAAGGGCACAGTGCCCTCAGCACCATGGTTCTCTCTTGGTTTCTGTGCTTCCCAAGACTGAATGGCTGGCATCCTTTTGGGAATGTAGGATGTTGTGAATCAACTTCTGATTGCTGACTTGTGGCATTGCAGAATGGTTGCATTGCCAGGAGAAGCCTGTTGTCATAACTACACCACTGGCACCATTGCACAGAAGGAATGAGCAGCCTGGCTATTGTGCCACAGTACACTCCTTTGTATACCACTTGTACACCACTTTGTATAAATGTACCCCACTTTGTGGGACAAGCTGCCCTTGCACAGTGACACTGAAAGAAGCCAGGGGCAATAGTCCCCAGCAGAGGCACAGGGTTCTGGGAATCCAGAAGAAAGGCTGGGAAAACCATAGATGCCCTGTGATCCCCATGGAAAAATGTCTCCACCTTTCATTATGCCCCATTGTCTTGTTAGAACCCCTCCCGCTTGGACAATGGGATATCTTACATCATACCCTGTTGTGCAACATCGACATTCTCTAACATCAGTGTGTATCAGGTCAGAAACAACTTGAAGGAACACAATAACAACAATTCTCTGTAGAATCTACAGAGTGAAAAGTGAAAAGGGAAAGCATTTTAAGGCAGGTTCCTCTTCTGGTTCTGTCCCATTTTGTGCTCCAACAAAACAGTTGAAGATGGCTTCATCTTTTTTCCTCTGTATTCTTGATGGCCAAGGAAGCAGTTGTTTTAAGAACCTCCTTAGAAGGAGAGAAATGGTCAGTGGCCGCAGATCCAAAATGCATCTCATCAGATTCCTTGGCTCATCTTAGCAGGAATACTGGGCTCTCTCCCTGCCTTTGTCGGTACCTTGAAATATCACCTCACTGATCTTGCGCAAGAGTTGCACGGCGTTCACAAGGATGCTGACAACAAGGCAGGCTGAGTCAGGGTGAATACAGTCTTCTCTCCACATTTGTGGGTTTCACATTCATGGATTTGATTATTTGCAAGTTTTTTCAACTCCTGCCCCCCCCCCAGCGCTTCTTTTCAAGGAGAACCTTCCCTCTTGGAGGCTCCAATAAGGCCACACAGCCCTCTAAATCCCATCTTTCATCCTCCTCATCCTTCACTAGTCACTGCCTGGCCAGCTAAGGACAGCTTTCAGAACCACAAACCCTGTCTCAATGACCCCCACATCCAACGAAGGAGATGGGCAAGGAAGAGGAAGTATAGAACCCATCTCTTTCTCTCTTCTTCTGTCCCCTGCTTTGGATCCTGGGTGCCCTCTCTCCCCACAATGCCTCAGCCCCCTTCCCACAGACACACATGCACACACACACACACATTTTGATATTTCCAGTTGAGGTTCGTGCACCCCAACTGTAGTTAATGGTGGAAGATTGGTACCGACAGATTGACTGTAAAGAGTTTGCTCCTGAATGGGGAAAAAGATCAACTTTGGTTGTGATTCAACAAAGGATTGTATGGTAATGGAAAATGAAAATAGAATGAAGTGAGTTAGAAAGTCTGTACCTTAGGAAAAAAGAGGCAGGCCTAGGGAATGAAAATACATGAGATTAGACCCAATGAATCAGTAGGATTTGCGTAAATATTGACTCTCAAAATCATATTCAGTCAATGGTTCTCTTCTATTTGGGACTAACTAATAAATTGAGCCCAGTCTAAAGTTTCCCTAAAGGAGGGCTGCTCACATCATCCCACACTCAGTGGGCAGTGGTGGCTGCCACATCAGTGGGAAACTAAAACTCCAGGTTTTAGTGTGAACTTTAAAGGTGCCGGATGTATTATGGGGAAAGCATTCAGCACGTCCATTCAGATTCGCCATCCCACTGAACTGAAAAACACCAGTCACCCCTTTTTGTGTTGAAGGTGGCATGTTGCCCTTTAAAGGAAAGGAAGTAGGACTTTTCAAAATCAACACTGTACATTTTTTGTTACAGTTCCTCCCAGAAGTGCATCACTGTGGAACACGCTGCCACTGCCATACCACACAGCACAGTAATAATCAGCCTCATCTTCTGCTTGGACATTCCTAATGGTCAAATACCATGTGTTGTGGGAATTTTCCTTGCTAGCAGAAAACCGGCTGAGGTCCCCAGAGCCTGCAACTGCACTACTTTAGTAATAGTAGAGGAATCTGGGTGGTCTCCCAGATGTTTGTTGATACCATGACTGTTCATAAGATTTCACTTCTCCGCTGCTCAAAGAACAGGAGAGCTTCACTGTCTCTCCAAGGGAGGCAGAGATGGAAGGTTCCTGAGTCACCACAGGTTGGGAACTAGAAACTGGGAGGAAAAATAAGTTGGTTAGTTTGCGCAGAATCTTCATTCAAAGAAGTCATTCCAAAGAAGCATTTCTCCCTGGTCTCACCTGTGCACCACACTCCTAGTATGACAAGGAAGGATGGCACCAACATGATGAGAAGGTCTCAGGCTTCTGGGAGATGCAGGTCTTGTTTTACTGAAACTGGCACTCATTGTCTGCCTTTTATAGCACCTCCTTGTAGTGAGCAACTTCCATGTCCTGCCCCTTATTCTAAGTTGTTCCCTTCTCATTGGTCCATTGTTTGGTAGGAAGAATATTTCCATGGGGCACAGCTTCATTCCAGAGGTAGAGTGTCATTCCTTGCCTTGTATTAGTGCAGACTGTGAGATAGGTGATGGAATCCCCCCAATAGTCTGTTCGGAACAGGTAACAAGGGAAAGGAGGGAGAAAGATGTAGCAGCCTATTTGAGATGCAACTGATTTATTCTAGCATGAGCTTTCAGGCATTTCAGTCCACTTCTTCCAATGCACTGATGGAGCAGAGGACTGAAACCCATGCAAGCTGTTTTATATTAACAGCTGGTTTTAGTTGTACTTAAAGGGCTGTAAGCCACCTTGAATCCCATGCTAGGAGAAACGTGGAATAATGAATGAATGAATGAAGCTACACCAGAGCGTTCCAGACTTTTCATGTTGGTGACACACTTTTTAGACATGCATGATTTCATGACTCAGTAATTCAGTAAGTAATTCAGTAAGTGGAGGCAACCCTCCACTCCAGCCATTGCTGCCACTCTCACCAGCATCTTCCTTGGCCTGGGGCGGCAGCAGTGGTAGCAGGAGAGGCAGCCCTTTCACTTGAGCCTGGCCCATCGCCACCGCTCTCACTAGGGTCTTTCTTGGCTCCCACCACGGTGGGAGAGGCAGCCCCTCCACCCAAGCCTAGCTCACCGTGGCTGCAGGACAGGCAGCCCCTCCAACCATTACGTTTGCGTGACACACCTATGTTACTGCAGGTTAGGCCCCTTTGGAGATAGCATAAAGATATCACTTGGATATCATAATTTGGCTCTCTCCCACCACCCCTCTCCACGTGTTTGAGAGGCCCCCGGACAAGCCCAGAACAAGGCTCGGCTATCAAACACTGCGATATCCCAAGACCATACCAGCAGGCCAGAAATAGCCAGATCACCGCTTTAGGAGACCTCTCTGCAAACACCCTCATTATGTATGCACACTGTTTATGAAGGACTCCCTGCCCTGAGCAGGTAACTTGGCAAGCTAGAAGCTTAAAGGCCAAATACTGAGCATTTGCATACAGTCTACCTGTTTGTCAATTCGGACTTAACTCAATCATGCTAAATTGTGACCTTTTGGAGATATTGTCTCGCACCCAAAACTCATTGTTTTCCCCGAGTAAGGCATAGCCTGCAGTCCCAATTCACCCTATAAAAACCCCTGATTCTGAGATCTTCCTCAGATCACTCCTGAGTTTCATCCCCTCTTGCTGCTGCTGTGCTTGGCGAGCTCCCCTCAGCTAATCGAGCCGAGCTTCTTCTCTGCAACCCTGGCTTCTCTCCCGAGGTCCAGGATGTCGTATCACCCATTTTCCCTGAAAATCTCTATCCTTAACTCAACCTCTAATTTCTTAGTTAGCTGTGTGAATGTGGTGTCTTTAATATTTGTTTGTATGTAATAAAATATCATTTCCACTACTTTAAACCAGTCTGGCTGCTTGACTGACCTGACCCCGTAGACGCTGGGTTGCAAGATCCTGCTAAGTTACCCTGCCTAGCTCTAGCTTAAGTGAGTGCTCCAGCTAATTCTCCCCAAAATTGTGTTTCATAGTTTGGTTATTTAGGTGTCCCTCCCGGGAACCCCAGTAAACAGGGTAACAGAGTGGTGGAGCAACGCGGGCAACCCCGGTACCCCTAATTTGAGAAGGAGTCGCGAACCTCCTCAAATCGGGTGGTACTGATCTAGGGAACAGTCAGCCAAGCTGTTTAGAATGCTGGTAGGCAGGCAAGTGTGTGCTTGACTTTTGTGTGTGTGAAGTAACTCTATCGGGTGGAAATCTGTTCTCTTTCTCTGTCTTGCCCTGGGAATCACCTCCCTGTCTTGGGTCTATCGTGGGCTGAGATCCTAAGTGTTGAGGTTTAGCACGTTAGGAACAGTCCACACTCATACAACAATCTAGCAGCAAGGCACACGAAAAGCATTTAAGGAAGGAGAAACCCCCCCTCACACTCCTTCCACAGCCCCTTTTGAGTTTTGGTTGCTAAGGTTAGAGAAGGCGCGGGTGCGTCCCGGCTTCTCAATTCTCGGATGCGTCCCGATTTGCCGGCATCCTAGGTGCGGGTGGTGAACCCCGACCTAGCACAGGGTTTAGAGGTTTAGCCTGATGTGTAGGTTTGGAAAGCTTTGGGCTACCCAGTCCTTATGTTCATGGGAAACTGAATCTGCAGAGGAAGGAGCCCCAGCGCCAGTGGCAGCAAGCAGGCAGGTACACACCAGCTGAGAATGTGCCATACACCATTCCCCATGGTATCACATGTGCAATCACATAGATTTCTGCTATGATCAGTGCTGCTTCCAGCGGAAACCAATGAAACTTGTTTTGAACCAATGACAAGGGACAGTCACCATCCCAAACTAACGTTTTGAGAACTCACCCCAAAGCCAACTCAGAACAGGGAAGAATGGGATGGGGAAAGGGAGGAATATCACAGCATATTTCAGACAGACAACTTATTTGAACATGAGCTTGTGGGTAGGAGAGTTCATGGCCATCATTTCAGTGCCATGGCCAACTTTGGATGGGAGGAGACCTTGGGCAAATCACCCTTCGGTGCTGATGAAACTACTTAACAATGGGCTGTGGCACATAAGAATGAGCATTTTTTCAATTTCCTAACCCCTTTCTACCTTCTCTCCAAGAAAGCTGAAGGCACTGTTGGAAAACAGAAGGCAGGGAAGGTTTTTCTGAGGGCAACAGACAGTTACATCTTGGGAGTACAGCTGAAAATATACTCTTCTCTTTCAAAGGCTAAACCATGGAGATAGCCTGTGAAGTTGGCTGGCAAGCAAGTTTTCTTAAGAATTTACCTCACAATGAAAATCGAGAGCTCCCCCATGAGGCTAGAACTTTCACACTTCACCATTATAGGATTCCACTTAAACTGCCACAACAACATCTTCATCCAGGGGTTTGTAGTGTGGTAGAACAGTAGTGCTCTCTGGCTGAGCATTCTCACTGCCCCTCTCTAAACTGCAAATCCCAGGTTAAGTCACAGCAGTTCAAGGGGGATCAAACTGCTATAAACATGTGGTGTGTGTGCATATTAATATTTACGCTCTCACTTTTCTTAAGAATGTAAGGATTTGGGAGAAATACTGCACTAGATAAACCTGCTTCCAAACAGACTAAGAGGACACTAATTTGTCTCCTGTTCTCCTTGCCGCAATCCCAAAATGAAAGGAGTACTGATATTTCAAGAGCACCAGTTGTTAGGAGACCAAGGCTATGACAATCCTAAGATGTGACAGATTATCTTAGGGCTATCATATCTCGGAAATGATTTGAAGGCACACAACAAGAACAACAACAATGTTGATGTTCCAAATGATGCATAAAAACAAACAGGAGGGTAGTTTGTTGTTCATCTGTGCTTCAATATTTCTCCTTCTGTCTCATGTCCAATAAAAATGGCTGAAATGCATGATTGTAGTTGTGGAACCTAGTAATCTAGGTTCCAGAACTGTTCGTGATCATGACACTACATACGCATGATTGTTGCAGTGGTGCAGGGAATGTGTAGGGATAGTAGAAGTGCCTTGGTCCTTTTTTACTGGGCAGCAGCCACTGAGAGCAACTGAGGTCTACTCTCTTGTGGACTGGGATGCAGCAGGCTGACATTTCCACTCACATCGGGCCAGCGATCTCCAATGTGATGAGGAATTGCAACTGTGATCCTGCTTCTGATTAACACATCAGGGAGATCACTGGTGGTAGCCAGGACGGAAACGTCAGTCTGGAGAACAGACCTTGATTGCTCACCATGGCTGCTGCCCAGTAAGGTGAGGAGTCAGTCCGGGAAATGCTACTTAGTTAAATACACTTAACTAAGTAGTGGATATAGGATCTCAGCCTATGCTTACTCACAAAAAAAAAATTAAAAAAAAATCCAACCAAATGGGAATGTTGAGGAAAACACCTAAATCCCATTACTACATTTGATCTAAAGAAGACTTCTTGAATCAACAATTGAGCAGTGAACCAATGTTGATGTAAACCCTATTGATCCAATGGGCCTTCTCTAGATATGACTAGCAATTGGATTCAGGCCTATATGTCTAACAGAAAATACACTTTTAAGCATTTTAATTTGGATTTTTAAAAACATATTTCAGTCAGAGCTGGATACGGGAATCTTTCTGTGTCACTATCTCCAAAGTTCGTTTTTTAAAATAAATAAATAAATGAAATCTCAAGTTCTTGACATTGCTAAATTGGAGGGAAAGGCAAATATGGACAAATCTTTCTCAAAAATGAATTTAAGTGAAACGTTCCCACACCCCTAGTGACACAGGTCCACCTCAGAAAGTAGGAGTACCAATAGAAAGTTCTGTACCACCATGGCTCTGTGTCAAAAAGTTATCATGCTCATAATACTGGAACTTTTGAGAAGGTACAGCATTGCTCACAAGGGCTGACCAATTTTCAGTTGAATGGATCTGGCTGTTACTCTTTATGCTTTCAAATCTGCAACTGGTGCTACTTTAAACATGATTGAAAGAAGGTATATCGGATCAACACTGGGTATTTTTGTCTCAGTTCCCCTTTGAACTGCCTCACTGTGGAACATGTTGTTATACCAAATAGCACAGTAGTAGTCAGCCTCATCTTTTGCCTGGACGTTGTTGATGGTTAAATACCAAGTATTCTGGGAGCTCTCCCTGGAAGAGGAGAACCGGTTGAAGTCCCCAGAACCTGTATTTGGAGAGCTCCAATAATAAACTATGAATTGTGGGCTGCTCCCAGGTATTTATTGATACCAGGACTGGTCATAGGACTTCACCTCATGGCCACTGCTCAAAGAACAAGAGAGTTTCACTGTCTGTCCAGGAGTGGCTGAGATGGAGGGTTCCTGAGACAGCACAGGCTGAGAACTGGAAGCTGGGGAGAAAAAGGACATCATTAGTTTGTCCTCCAGTAGGACTTCTCTTCATGGTCGTGGCTCCGACAGCACCCACCTGTGCACCATGTCCCCAGTAGGAGAGCAAGGATAGTCTCCAACATGATGAGAAGGTCTCGAGGTTCCACAATGAAAATGCCTGCTACTGCTTGGCCCTTTTAATGCTAACTTCCGCAAGCAAACAATTTGCATGAAACCCCACCCTTACTCATCTTCTCTGCTCGTATTGGTCCCCATGCTCATCCAAAGCAACAACCCTTGAGAGATAAGGTCAATGGTTTTGCTGATGCCTACCATCTGGAAAGTGCAGGCACAAGGAGCACACAAATCCAAGTGGCCTTCCTGCACCTTGTTGTCATTGTCCAAATGTTCAGTCACTTCATGAGAGGAGCATATGAGAGGAGATTCCACTTGAACTTCAGGAAGAACTTCAGGAAGAACTTCAGGAAGAACATGGTCAGAGCTGTCTGGCAGTGGAAGATGCTGCCTTGGAGTGGTAGAGTCTCCTTCTTTGGAGGTTTTTAAGCAGAGGCTGGATGGCCATCTGTTGTGAATGCTTTGATGGGTGTCCTGCATAGCAGGGGGTTGGACTCGATGGCCCCTGGGGTCTCTTCCAACTCTATGATTCTATGATTCTATGATTCTAATGAGGACAGCTGACAGCTTCATTGGTTGTGCTGATAACACATTACAGAAGAGACTGATATTTTCAATGCTGAGTTCAACTTTACTTGAGGGATGGAATGGAAATTCATCAATTTCCCAGCTGGAGTTGAATTTGGAGTTCCTGTCCCTGGGAGAAACTTACACAGGAAGGAAAAAAGACACATTGAAAGTTGCCACAAATTATGAATACATTGTTGTTGTTGTTGTTGTTGTTGTTGTTGTCATTTCTCGCACAACATAAACTGTTAACTTTTTGAGACCCGTGCAAAGCTTCAGAAACAGCACAGCTTTGCTGTAAAAATCCATGCTGGATTTTGCTTAATATGTTTGTTGCAGACTGTGTTTGTTGCAAGACATCGCTGTTTTCCATGTTAAAAAAAAACAGCGATCTTGCTCAAAATGCAGACATGGTTGTCCTTTTCTGTGCAAACTCTGTAACTGGAATGTTGCACAATTTCCTTTCAATGGTGAAAGCTGTGCAGTTTCGAGGAATGGCTGAGCAGTTCCCAGGAGAAGCAGTGCGGTTTCCCGAAAACTCCCTAGTTTTCTGAGCAACCTGCACAGCTTTTGCAGAAAAGCTACACACAGTTTCCGGTCATTGCAGGTTTTTTTAAACAAAATCCCAAAGGTCTTGAAGTTACAGGATGCAAAACTATTTAACTGTTCTCAGCATCCACTAGGACTTGGAAAATCTAGATTTACCATCACTGCTTTATGTCCATCTATGCTGATAGCCTATTTTTTAAGACTATGACTGAGGAAGTGGTTCTTCTCCTAAATGTTTGTGGTTCCTGTTATCATATTTTCCTGCTCCCAATGGGAGTCAGAAACTTCGATGTCAAAGGAGCAGTGAATCCACTCTCAGTTTTGCTCAAAGTGGTTTCAGCACATTGGATAGCTCCTTCCAGATTTAGGCCAAACCCTGGAGTTGGTTCACTGCTCCACTGACATGGCAGTCAGAAGCCACCACTAACAAATGGTCAGATAGCCAAAACTAAGACTCCCCTGCTAAGATTTGCAGATTTGCAGCCCTTTCTTTAATCCAGGACACGTTCCCAATATTGCTCGTACAAACCCAAGGCTTTTATATTTTGAAATTTCTTAACTGCGCCATTTAGTACCATTTTATATGCTACCTAAGCAATGACCGAAGCATTTTATGTCGCCAAAGGGGCAAAATATCCTTAGGTTTGATCCGAAAATAGCTTTGATATGAAAATAACTGCCAGATATATTTCAGTTTTTTCCCCAGATTTATTTTTTTTACTTCCCCGTAAAATGAGTAAAGGTATTTGGCATGGCTTCACAATTTCTGGAAAATGTACCTCTCTGCCCATCATCCCTAGCAAACCTGTGCTACTTGGGGACCATATGGGTGCAGTCTGACACGTCAAGAACATGCCAAGTTAGGGAAGGATGTATTATAACAAAGCAGAGAACTTTCTCTTGGCTGATTTATTCAAATTCTAATTCGGATGCAGAGTTTCCCATGGGGTAAATTCACAGTGTTTCAGACCAATTTTTTCCCCCTAATGCATTGTTTTGGTGCAAAAATCATGGGTTTTGTGTAGAAAACCTGAATTTTGCACAAAAACGTGTTACTTAAAACTGGTGTGCCTGTACAAAAAAAGTGTTTTTGCAAACACACTCACACCCACACATACCCTTTTCACATGAAGGAATATATAAGGTATATCTTTGTAAATGCATTTCGATGGACTGTAGTTTCTGGTCTGTGAGCTGTAAGACAGGTTGCGACTCTTCAAGTCATGGGTCTAAGCCAATATAGAATCTTGTAAAGCAGAAAAACTCTTGATCAACACTTTTGCCTGGTAGATTTACATGGACACAGCTGTTAAAAACATGCAGTTGGCCACACCTGCACAGTTGACGATCATGGGTGAATAATTAAGGCAAAAAGATTGCAAAAAGATTCATTATCAAGGGATTTTTTTTATTTTTTTTTTGTCTGTAGTAATTTTCCATTGCCAGTGCAGTTGAAATTTTATTACATGCCTTTTACTGCCCTTTGTTCCCAGTCCTTTTGTGGCCAAGAAGCGGAGTCACCTCTGCCTGCACTGAGATCCCTCTAGACCAATGATTTCCAAACTTTGGTACTCCAGCTGCTTCAGACTTCAGTTCCCAGAAGGCCCAGTTATCTTGGCCAATGTCAGGAATTCTGAGAACTGAAGTTGGAAACCTCTTGAGGACCGAAAAGTTGGAGAACCACTGTTCTAGACTATCTTGGCTGACAACAGAGTAACATCTGAGACAAAATGTAGGCTGGTGACTCCAACATCATCACCTTTCTTCTCCTGTATGATGCTTAGCATCTTTGCCTGATGAAGAAGTCAGTGAAGTTTTGAAAGCTTACATGATGTATTTTATGGTTTGGGCTTGGCTCAATAAAGGCATTACTTCTTTTTGGGCTTTGGATTTTGTTTCATTATACACTGAAGCTCAACACAGACATATGCCTTCCTCTGGTGCCCAAAGTCATAAGCGCATGACTAAGTTTATAAATCCATCCATCCATCCAAATTCTGTATCCAATGGATTCTTCTGTTTTTTCATTTGTCAGAGCCAGGGGAAGTGACATTCCTTCTTTGAGGTTCTCCTTCTCCTCAGAGTAGCCAAAGAATGATGTTGTTATCTAAGAAGCCAACTGACTCTAGCTTCTGAGCATGCTGTTACTCTAAATTTAACACTGGCTGTGAAATGACAACTTTGCAATAGTTCTGAAGAGAGACCATTCCCCCCGCCCCAGAGTAAGCTCCAATCCAGTGATGCCTGAGCACTCTCGGGAGGAAGAGTGAAACTTTATGTCTCAGCTCCCCATTAGATTTCACCATTGTGGAACATCTTGCCATCAAACATGTAACAATAATAAGTAGCATCATCCTCAGCTTGAATGTTGGTAATGGTCAAATAGCCCATATTGCCCGAGCAGGTGCCAGTGAACTGCTCTGGGATCTCTTCTCCTCTGCTGCAACCATCACAGTGCACAAAACGAGGGAGTTCTCCAGGTTTCTGTTGGAGCCAGTAAACGTAGTTTGGATTACTGCTGATGGTGCAAGAAAGTATCACCATTTGTCCCAGGGCCACAGACTGAGAGGCAGGCTGAGTCAATGTTGACTGAGAGGAGACACCTTGGCAAAAAGAAAGGAAGAAACATAAATGACCTGTTCATTTGCTCACACCAAACAGCACAGAAGTGCCCTGTTTCCATGATGAAGTTGTCTATATCCTTACTTGAGGAATAAGTGAGTAGCACAAAAAAACAGAGATCCCCGACCATGGTGAGATCCCAAAAGGATCTATTTTTTCTAAAAGAAGAGGGTATATGACTGGTTGGACTTCAGTCCTCTTTTCTTAACCCCCCCAGGGAACAAAGAAGGGCTCCTCATGCAAATTTATACCTGCTTATTCCTATTCTTAGGAAAGGGTTGTCTCTTCTGACCAGAGGTGGGGCTTTAGTTAAGACGATGGGCAGAGAAGAAATGTACATGAAGTGACTATTTATTCAAAAAGAAGGAAGGAAGGCTTTGGGCATTGCCCAGGATGAAAAGACAAAGGGTCCAGGTTTGGATTGGTAGGACAAGGAGCGCCATGTGGAATATTCACTGACCCAGAAAGGCACAGGGCCCTCGACCCCATGGTTCTCTGTCGGTTTCTGTTCTTGTTAGATGTCAACATGTTGATAAAAATAAAGAAAATGTGATTTTAAAAAAAATACAGCACCCAGTCAGTCAAAGGCCCTTCCTCCATATTGGCTGCCCAAAGCATCCCAGATTAAAAGAGACTTTGCCTTCCAATGGGCAGGTGCTTCATGAAACTGGGGGCAGCCACCAAGAAATCCTTTTCCATGATCAGGAGCACATCTGTTTATTTTGGACTGAACTTCGGCTTGTCTGCCCTTCCACCATCCATCTCTGATATCAAAGACTGTTTAAGACTAGAGCAGTTTTCTTGGAATGGAGAGATGGAGCTGGGACCCCCATCAGCAAATCTGTGTGAGGCAGAGAAAGTGGACCAACATCTCCCCCTAAAGGAATAAACCAGCATAGTGAGCATCGCAGAAGAAATGGCCATGAAGATGTTAGCTACTGGGTTGTCATGGACGGATCTCCCATTTGGATAGTTAGTTGATTGGCATGGCTATTGCCGTTGTCAATGCCTCACTCTTTGCAAGGTCATAACTTTGGAGATCGAAGGGAAATGTCATTGGGAAGCAGATTTCTTGTTGGGATGAGCAACACCCCCATTTTACCCCCTCCTGTAGCTATACCTCAGAGGCAGAGGCTGCTTATTCATCCTTCAGTTCTCCAGAGCAGCCAGAACACCCCCTGGAGACACCTCTTGCCCCCATAGGTGGCCAGAGAGATGAAATTGAACCCCCAAGCCCTGCAGTTTCAGACCAGCTCCAGCCCTTCTCCTAAAGTTGTACCTATGAGTCATAGGAGTAAGAGTTACCCTTATGGTTGCCAAGCAGAATAAAGGACCAGACTCCTGTGCTTTTAATATTTGTGTGGAGGAGAGAACTTCAATAGGTTTGTTTGCCATACACGCAACATATCCTGAGATTCCCTCTTCTACACACCCATTCAAAGGATGGGAGCCTTGTCCCTTAATTCACCTGACAACTGTGGTACCTCTCCATTAGCATGTTTCCAGGGCCATGGGCATAAGATTTGTTTTCTGGTGCCCAGATAGAGATATCTGGATGGCAACTTGTGCAGCAGCCTTCTACCATCATCATCATCATCATCATCATCATCATCATCATCTTTGCTTTTACCCTACTTTTTTCTCATGTTGGGACTCAAAGCGGCTTCCAAGTAAAAGGCACAGCTAAAACCTACAGAATACCAAAGTCAAAACATAATTGAACAATCAAAAAGAATGAAAACAATGTTTAAATGCATAATTAAAAACTCAAACCTTCAGCAGCGGCACAATATCTGGTGTATTCTATCACATATGCCACATATAATCACCCATCGAATGCCTGTCTGAATGAAACCGTATTTAGCTGGTGGTGGAAAGATAATAGGGAGGGTGCCCGTCTGACTTGTCCAGGAAGGGAATTCCAGAGGCCTGGGGGCAGCCACTGAGAAGGTCCTTTCCTGTGTTCTCACCAGATGTACTTGAGATGATGGTGGGATGGAGAGAAGGGCCTCCCCAGTAGAGTCTTCTACTCTAGACGTTCAGTCTATCATGGTCTGAAAATATAATTCTTGCTCATCGGCTTCAAAATCTGATAGGATTCGCTACCCCCTTCAGCCCAGAAGACAAGAATCATAAAAGGCATAGGATATTTGTTTGTTTGTTTCATAGGTGTGGAAGTTTTCTTATGCAGATGGTCGCTTTATGCACCTCTTAGAAGGGGAAAGCCAAAAATCTTCACCCTTCTCTCCCAAATTCTGGCTGTCTCTGTGCGTATGTGAGATCAAGAGAAAGAAAGTGGATTAGAGATTGCTTTCTGGGAAAAGGATCAGAATTGGAGCCTGCAGAAATCGACCCCATAAGACCAAATTCTATGCTGCACAGCTCCTGCTCCTTTCCTCGAAACCAGAAGCGGCATGTGTATCGCTAAGACTTTCACCCCGTTCTTTGGCAGATGGTTTTTGCCTTATTTCCCCTTGTAAAGGTGTCACTGTGGCTAACCCATCACTATGTCTTCCACTACAGTAGTAAGTGGCTTCATCCTTAGCCTGCACATTGGAGATGTTTAAGTAGGCGATTTTTTGAGTAGCATCAATGGAAGCCAAGAAGCGACCGGAAGCCTTGGGACCGAAATCTGTCTGCCTGGACTCAACAGCATAGCGCAGGAGAAAACTTGGGCTCTTTCCTTCCTTTTGTTGAAACCAGAAAAAATAGCCAAACGTTACTGTGTCGATGGTGCAGGAGAATTCAACCGAGCCTTCCAGGGATGCTGAGAGTGAGGCCGGTTGAATCAGGATGAACCGGGCAAAGGACCCTGCAAGTGGAAAAAAAGAATTAGTGGGTTGGAATTTAGTATAAAGCTCCACCAATAAAGTAAAGGGAGGAGGAAATGTTGCATTTTTGCCTTCACCTGAACAGAAGACGAGAAGCAGAAAAGCAGAAGTCCAGACCGTGGCGGAGGATCCAAACAAACTGATTTTCTGGAAAGAAAGGGCACGGTGATCACCCTCCTTCCGTTCCACTTTAAACTTCCACAGCCGCTGCATGCAAACACAATTCTTCTCAATTGGTTAGAAGGTTGTAACGTTAGCCTATAAAGGGGGACCCTGAAGCCTCTTGAAAGCCACTTTCAAAATATACTTGCCAGACTTTGGGAGCACTCATAAACTGCTCGTTCTTTTTTTAAAACCCCCACAGCTTGTGCGTGCAAACACTGTGTGTTTCCTCCTTTTTGGCCATACTCACAAGGCAGTAGTCTGCAGAGCGCGACAGGCACTGCTTTGAAAATCACATCTAAAATGCCATCATTGGACCAAAAGAAATGGTGGAGGGTCTCCTGAGAAGAAATGCATCATTTATAGAGAAATAAGCAGCCCTGATCAACCTGTACTGTTTGCTTTCTGCTTCCGCTTGCTGTCCTTGTCACATGAGATGTTTTGGAGATGTTAACTTCACAGGTGCATGTATGTTTAATAGACAAATATGTATTTAAAGTAAAAATTTTGTTCCAGGGTGGCACTATAACAGTGTAATGTGGAAATGGCCTATGTTTATACTCATCAACGATTTTAAATTCTGACTCTTAGATTTCTATTTCCAACTATATATCAAAATTATTAGTCACTACAGTGTATTATTATTTCACTCAGTAAAGCATTAATTAATTCTCAGTAAATCTACTATCTCTACTGAAAAAGCCACACATATGTTAAAAAGAAATATTGAAATAGCAACAGCCTTATTTTCGTAGTCTCAATCTCATGCTAACAATAAAATTAGAAGATTAATAAAGAAACAGTGGTACGCAGGTTCAAAATCCTAAAATCATCCAGTCATCCTCATTATTCCTTAAGTAATCCATTAAAAATCTGCATTCCAAAATCAACTCTTCTTCATAATTCCCCTTTAATTTGGCTGACAACTTATCCATCTCTACAATTGACATCAATCTGTTAAACCATTCGGCCACTGTTGGGATTTCCATTTTCTTCCAATACTTTACATAGACAAGTCTTGCTGCCAGTAGCATATATTGAAGTAAGTTCTGTTGTCAGTTGTCAATATTAGTATCGGCACTCCAAATTCCTAGTAAAAAACAATTCTGGTTTCTTAATTATTTGGTGTTTCAGAATTCTTTGATTCTGTATGTTCTGTTGTTGTTTTTTTCCTTAACATTGCTAGGAATGTATGTAATTTTTACTTTAATCCTTTTCTTTTCTTTTCTTTTCTTTTCTTTTCTTTTCTTTTCTTTTCTTTTCTTTTCTTTTCTTTTCTTTTCTTCTTTTGTCTTTGATGCATTGATTTGTGTGTGTTCTGTTTGCTTATGTCAACATTTTTAAAATTTCTAACAAATGATTGAAGTGCCAACACAGCAAGTGAGGGGAGGTGCTCCTCACTTCATGTATTGCTTTTAAGTCTGCAAGCAGCAACTGAGCAGGACTTAGAACATTGTAATATCAGGGTCCAGCCCAGCTAAGGTAAAGAGAGTCTTGCTTCGGCTTCAGAGCTTAGAAATAACTAGCTGAGTCAATTAGTTTCCCCAGAGGCAGGTGGTTTGCACACATGAGGTAGAAAATCCCACAAGCATTTCCTTCCATCCATCTTCTCTACCACCTCATTTCAATCCCACCATAATAACCATTTGTCACACTACCATGAGCCCCCCCTATTCTATTAACAGAGAAGACCTCCTAATAAAAAATCCAACGCTAAATCAAGCCTTGGACCTCTCTTCCAGTGGAAGAAGCAAAGAGAACCTGTAAATTTTGTTCCTGCCATTGGAGGGATAATTGGTGTCTGCTTTGGCCAGTGGCATAAATACTAGGAATCCTTGCCTAGTCAACAGAGTAATAGTTGCTAGTCCAACTTCCAACCCTTTCCAGATTAAGGATGCTTTCTGTTAAAAGGATCAGAATTGGAGCCTGCAGAAATCAGGCCCGTAGAGTCAAATTCTATGCTGCACAGCTCCTGCTCATCTCCTTGAAACCAGAAGGGGCACGTGTATTGCTAAGACTTTTGCCCCGTTCCTTGGCAGATGGTTTTTGCTTCATTTCCCCTTGTAAATGTGTCACTGTGGCTAACCCACCACTAAAAGCTGCACAGTAATATGTGGCTTCGTCCTTTGCCTGCACATTGGGGATGTTTAAGTAGGCGATTTTTCGAGTTGCATCTACAGAAGCCGAGAAATGACCAGAAGCCCCGGGACCAAAATCTGTTTTGCTGGGGTCTACAACATAGCGCAGGAGGAAACTTGGGCTCTTTCCTTCTTTTTGCTGATACCAGACTAAAGAGCCAAATGTGAGTGTGTCAATGGTGCAGGAGAATTCAACCGAGCCTTCCAGGGGTGCTGAGAGTGAGGCCGGCTGAGTCAGGGTGAACCGGGCAAAGGACCCTGCAAGTGGAAAAAAAGAATTAGTGGGTTGGAATTTAGTATAAAGGTCCACCAACAAAGTAAAGGGAGGGGAAAATATTGCATTTTCCCCCTCACCTGAACAAAAGATGAGAAGCAGAAAGGCAGAAGTCCAGACCATGGCGGAGATCCAAACAAACTGATTTTCTGGAAAGAAAGGGCACGGTGATCACCCTCCTTCTGTTCCACTTTAAACTTCCACAGCTGCTGCATGCAAATACAATTCTTTCCAATTGGTTAGAAGATTGTAACGTTAGACTACAAAGGGCGACCCTGAAACCTCTTGATAGCCACTTTCAAATATACTTGCCAGACTTTGGGAACACTCATAAACTGCTCGTTCTTTTTTTAAAAAACCCACAGCTTGTGTGTGCAAACGCTGTGTGTTTCCTCCTTTTTGGCCATACTCACAAGGCAGTAGCCTGCAGAGTGTGACAAGCACTGTTTTGAAAATCACAGCTAAAATGATGTCACTGGACCAAAAGAAATGGTGGAAGCTCTCCTGAGAAGAAATGCATTGTTTTATAGAGGAACTATATTTTATAATTTTCTCATAGATGTACTTGCTAGAAAGATTTGAGATCCTGTGTCTCTAATTCACCAAACTGTCTTCTCCAGTACCCATAACTTTTCCCCATATTCCCCAATCCAAGCTGTATTCAGAGATCTTAACATGCAGAGGTTGGGTTCCTGAGGGGAATACACTGCTCTCCTCCTTGCTGTTAGGCCTTATCTCCATAGCAAACAGCCAGGCCCAAGAGCCCTTCGGCTAAGAATTCTAAAGGTCCCCCCCTAAACTGCAAACCCCAGGATTCCATAGAATCTTTTCAGGCAGCCAATCATATGAGGTCTTCGCCTCACACAGCCAATTATATGAGGTCAGGCTTTTGCCTGACACAGACAAACAGACAAGCATCCCAAATCAACCTGTACTATTTGCTTTCTGTGACATCCTCCAGGTCTCCCAAAGACCGCAGAGCCCCAGATGGATCAAAACATAAATATTAAATGCTCACTGGAGCACCAAATATGGAACAGCGAGTACAACAGCATCCCTGACATGGGATTTTAGCGACAGTGCATAACAGATAGGGTTGCCAGATCTCAGGGCCTGGTCCTTAGCCTCCATTTTTTTTCATGGCAGGAGACAAGCTTGCAAATTCTCCTGTTTGGGTGGATTCATTGCCAGCCAATGTTCTTCACGGCCAACTGAACCAAACCCAAACAATAAAACGAAAGAAAGAAAACTACGTGCTCACCACATTCAGTGGAAAGTGGAATATTAGAACTATAACAATGTAGTGCAGAAATGGCGCTGGACTCCCTTCTGAACTGCTAGGCCCTAGTCCTTTGTAGAGAACACTCTGCAAAGCTCTCCCCAGAGGATCTCTTCCAACTCTATGATTCTGGGATGCTATGGTATTGTCAATGTCAGGCAGCAGCTAAGCAGACACAGAGGCAGGAGCTGAGTTTATGACTTTAGTAATAAATAAAGCAAGAGGTTATGTCATCAAAACAAACATTCAAGTCTCAGGGGCAGCAAACTCAAACAGCAAGGTTTAGCCTGGAACAGAAAGCCCATGATCAAATGTCCGTTGGCCCAGCTCACAGCTGGAGCCCCTCAAGACTTCAGGGCCGGTTCATCAGTTGCTTCTCCTGCAGCCGCTGAGACCTCCAAACTGTCCCCTTCTCCTGCCGCCTCTGGAGGAACATGGGGGGAGGGTGTGCTGCAAACTCCGAGCTGGAGTCAGAAACACCAGCCTCTGCTAGGTCAGAAGCACTAGCCTCTGCCTCTGGAGCACAAACACCTGTTGCAGGTACTGGCTCAGGACCCATGCCCAGGACAGCTGTGGGGTCACTGGCAGACTCCTCCCTAGCCTCTGAAGGAGCCCCCTCTCCCAAAGGCCCCTCCAAGGGATCCTCCCCCGGCTGGGAATCTAAGGCACTTTTTGCACGCGGTTTTTCTTGTGAGAGAGCCCCTTGACCATCGCATGAATGGGAGCGTCGCTCCGTATGACACACTCCCACTCACGCGACGCTCACGAGGCTAAGGCAATGTGCGAGCACATTTTTTCATTTTTGGCTGTAAGTCAAAAATAATCCGTGCTTGCACAATGCTCGCAGTGCCCTCACGCACTTACCTGCGTGCAGTGCTTCAGTGAGCCGAGCGAGTCGCGCTTCCTTCCCCCAGCGCAGCCTACAGTTCCCAGACTGCGCTGCGGAAGGAAGGGGTGGGGCACGAGAGTGATGGTCATGCTACCAGGAAGCGACCTGCAGTAGGAAGGAGCGGGGAAGCGGCAGCTTTCCGGCTGAGGCTTCTCACACGAACCGCCTTCCCCTGTCGTGCAAACAGGTAAGGTGCGAAAAGGGCCTAAGTCTAAATCGGAGTCCAAGTCTGAATCGGCAGCACGCTCAGCCTGGCTCATGACAGGTATAGGACATGTTGCTGTGACCAGCAAAAAGCTCAGGAAGTAAAGAATGGAGGCTGTTTTAGGGCAGCTTCCCCTTCTGCTTTTATCACAGTGTCTCCCCATATAACAGTAGTAGTCAGCTTCATCCTGAGCCTGCACACTGGTAATGCTCAAGGTAGCAACTTTTTTAGCTGGATCCGTAGAGGCAGAGAAATGGCCAGAAGCATCCAACCATATTTGGTCTCACCAGAGTTTGGGTCATAGCTCCAGAGAAAAACTGGACTTTTTCCTTCTTTTTGCTGATGCCAGCTGAATTTTCCAAAGCTGTACCCACTGCTAACAGTGCAGGAGATCTGAAACGTATCTCCTAGGGATGCCGACATGGATGCTGGCTGAGTCAGAGTGAACTGGCCAAGGATTTCTGAAAGGAGGAAAACATCCATTGCTGAATTATTCACTGCCATGAAAAGTGGTAATAGGTAATGTGAGTGGGGGAGATAGGAGAAAGAAAAAGAAAAGAGACCAGCACTGATTTTGTGTGTGCGTGTGTGTGTGTATGTGTTTACCTGAGCAGAAAATGAGGATCAGAAGGGGTAGCAAAACCCAACTCATGGTTCAAAAATCTGAACTCCGTCACTTTGCAAAATCTGATGAGGCTTTGGCTGCTCTTGCCCCCTTCCTCAGCTTTTTAAAAAAGACATTCAGAGCTTACATGCAAATATGCTTCCTTCTCATTGATTTATTGAAGCTCCCACCCAGGACTGCCCCATCTGGCCTTTACTTATTAGGTTGAAATCAATGCACAAAGAGGGAAGCACCTAGAGCAACTCCACTCCACCATTTCTTCCCTCACTCAGAAGAGACAAAGGACCTTTCCGCACTACACTGTGATAGTGTTATTATTCCACTTTCAACATCCTGTGGAATCCTGGGGTTTTCAGTTTAGGAAGGGGCCTTTAGAATTCTCAGCCAAAGGGCTGTTGGGCCTCAGGAAACTACAAACCCCAGAATTTCATAGAATGGTGAAAGTGGAATAATAGCACTATAACAGGGTAGTGTGGAAAGGCAGGACTTCCTAATGGTAAGAACAGTTTGACAGTGGAATATGCTGCCTGGGAGTGTGGTGGAGTCTCCTCTTTGGGAGGTTTTTAAACAGAGGCTGGATGCCCATTTGTTGGGAATGCTTTGATGGTGCATTCCTGCGTGGTGGAGGATTGGACTCAATGACCCTTGTGACCAATTCCAGCTCTATGTTTCTATGATTCTAGAAAAACAAGAGGTAGAAAAGTTATCATCAAAGCCAAAGTTAATCCCATTGCTAGATTTCATTTGAGTGAGTCCTCCCTCACTCTGCCAGATTCAGTAAGACGGTAAAACAAGAGGGCCTCAGGAGAAGGTTTAGGATTAGAAGGAATGCATCACTTATTTCTGTTGCTGGTCAGATTAATCTATCCACTGCATCACTGTGTTAGTTGGAATAAAAGTGTGTGTGTGTGTGTGTGTGTGTGCAGGAGCCCATTAGCAGCAGAGGACACGCATGCAATTAAAGAAGTGGGTATTGTAAACTATTGAGGAAGAATGGATATGAAGGACAAACATGAGACCTGGCTTAGAACTGAGGAATGGAATGGAATTGGTGGAAAGAGTGATTTTTTTGCTTAACAATTACGTAGTGTACAATATGGTAAATTATTTGGGGGTGAGTTTTAATGAACCCCTTTGTACTCCTTTATTATTGCTCGCTCATCGGTGGACACATAGATAATTAAGTTGAAAATTTTCCTCAAATTTCCCACCCCATTTCTTCTTTTGTTGGCCTTTTCTTCGCCTCTGTATCTGTTTCTCTCTCTCTACTATCCTTAGGCTTTCCACCTTCTCTTTGCAGTATCATTTCTGGTGCACCTGAATATGATGGTCTGACCCACAGGGAGCTGGTTTCAGGGAAAACTGCCCACATCCCCAGGTAGCTTTCCATCCTTGCCCTAATGACTAACTGCTTCTCTTAAAATGTACGTGACATGTTTGGAGAGATTTTCAGTGGATTAAGTCAGGGCTAGAATCAGCATAGCCAGGAGGCTGATCAGTCTTCTTTTCAGCTCCTTTTTCTGCTCAGAGAATTGAGACCATGGAAAGTTTGCCCCTGTGCCTGAAAGAGATCAAACACGCTCTATCTGTGATCTCCTTCACAAAAATATTATTTTCTCTGCAAATTTTTTTCCCAGCAAAGAAAATGGGTAAATTTTGCACAGACTAAGTCCCAAGCTGTGAATAGTCTTCGACAACTGTGCAGTTTTCATGGAGTTTCTCTCAGCAGGAAGAATGTTGCTAACATTACTTGTTGCTTCCTTTGAGAACGAAATCAGTGAAGAGTTACATCCCTGATTTATGATAGTTGCTCCAAAACACCCTGTTGCAGCAGGACACAAAGCACACATATTTTTGTGTGTCTGTCTGTGTGTGTGTGAAATTAATTTTTCAGGCCCTGAAATTTCTCCCCCGAGGAAGAAGAAGGACCAGGCCCTGTGAACTCTCTTCTTGAAACCAGTGAGCACATGCACAAAGGAAATACTTTCTTTCCCCATTTCAACAGATATTTTTGTCTCAGTCCCCCTTCAGACTGTGCAACTGTGGGTTACCTGTAGTTATTCTCTTCCTTGTACTAAGCACCACAGTAGTACGTAGCCTGGTCCTCTGCCCGGACCTTACTAATAATTAAGTTTGCAAATTTTCTAGTAGAATCTGAAGAAGGAATGAAATGACCAGAGACCTCAGGAGCAAAATCTGTCTTGTTGTCAATTATGTTACGCCAGAGAAGGGCTCTTGGGGTCTCTCCTTCTTTCTGCTGGTGCCAGCCAAAACCACCAAAGGAGCTACTAATCCTGCAAGAGAGTTGAACTGGGTCTCCCACGGTTGCTGTCACCAATGGTGCCTGAGTCAGGGTGAACTGGCCGAACGCCCCTGAAAAAGTGGGATAGAGAGGTTTCCATCAACCGTCAATATTTGTTCTCACTAAACATAACTATGTCAGCATGCAGTGAGACAAAGTCTGATTGTGCAAATAACCAGAGATGAATGTCAAGGCATTTCCTTCACCTGAAAAGTGAGTGAAAAGCATAGCTAGCAGCAAAGGGCACCCCATGTTGTTAAGAACTCTGTTCCTGAAGCCAAGGGATCTGCACTGCCCACCACCCGTTCTCTCTCTTAAATGCCCAGAGATCCAGCACTGACCTTTTATGCAAATCTGTAACTTGCTCATTGGCTAGACAATCAGATGATGGAACACAATAATAAGCCTTTGACTATTTTTGTCCTTGCCTACAAAAATGAATATTGACAGTGGTCTTCTCCCAAGGGTGGAAGAGTTCAAATATGCCTCTGCAGTATTCTCCTCATATCCAAACATCCCAAATTGTTGTGGAAGAAATTGTCTGCAGAGAAAAACATGCAATTTTTTCCTTGTTCAATCCCCTCTCCTGTCTTATGAGAGACAGTGGAGTGGAATGGTTTGAGTGTTGACCTAGAACTCTGGGGTACCAAAGTCAGAATCCCTGCAACTCCCTCCAACCCGCTGTACCAGGCAGCAGCAGAAGGGATCATCCTTCTGTGCTCCAATTACCAGCTGAGGAGACCTCCATTTCTTGGTGTAGTAGGAGTCTGGTAAAGTACATCTGAGGGGACACTTACAACCACAGCAATAGTGCAATGACTGTGACTGCATAGAGTTAGCAAATATGAAGCAGCTGCTGATCTATAACCCTAAGCTTCAAGTTTGTAATGGCAACACAGCATGCCAGCATCACTGCATACATTTTCTTATGCCATTAAAATTGCTTGCTTAATGGAAAAATAATCTGGGAACTGGCAGGATAGGTTTGGAGAGCAGGTGAGGGATTCTCTATAGGATCTCCGTGACTCTCTGAATGCTTCCTACCCCTTAGGATTTTTGTGGAAAAGGCATTGTAGGAAAAAAGTTCCTGGTTCGTTCTCCAGGGGATTATAAGGCAAACAGGAACCCACGAAACACAGCCTGGTCTTACAGAGTTCAGCTAGTGATCCTTTGAGTCTTTGGCCTTTTTCACACATGACTTCAAATGTGAAATGGCCATGCAAGTGACATGGAATTGCGAGGATGGTTCCGCATGATGTTCTCACGATCGCACATAGCTACCATAGTGATCCCACGGCAATCGCGCATTACATCATTTTTTGGTTTTTCCTGAAAATGATGCACAATTGTGCATTCCTCCCTCATCCCTCCCACACTTACCAGGCATGCAGAGCCTCGGGAAGCACAATGGCCGTGCTTCCTCCCCCAGCCCAGCCTGGGAAAGTACCCGGCTGCGCTGCGGGGGGAAGGGGCATAGCTATATCGCTTCCTTCCATCCAGCAGGGAGCTGGTGTGGAGGGAAGTGCAAGGGACGTGATTCCCCCTCGCAGGAGGCTTTCAACACCAGGTAAGGTGCGAAAAAGGCCTTTGTAAGGGCTGCCAAGCATCATAAAAGGCAAGATCCCTGAAATGTCTGCTGCTACACAACCATTAAATGGACAGTGGCAGTCTCCAATTTTCACTCTGGTAACCCTAGATGCCTGCATGGTGTAGTGCTTTGAGCACTGGACTATGACCTGGAGATCCAGTTTCGATTTCCTGCTCAGCCATGGAATCCTGCTAGGTGATCTTGGGAGCTTCACACACTCTCAGCTCCAGAAAACTGCCTTAGGGTCACCATAAGCCAGAAACAACTTGAAGGCACACAACAACAAACCACAATACTTAAGGTAAAAATACAGCAAGCATTTCCACTACAAAAAGTCACTTCTATAACAGTTAAAAGCCAACCATCTGAATGAAAAGCTTTTTGCATGTCAGCTGAAGGAGTATAGAGATGGGACCAACTGAGCTTCCTGTGGGAAGGAGTTCCACAACCTGGGAGCATCCACTGAGAAGGCACATGTCCAAAGCAGATGGGCCTGTGATAGTAAGTTTTCTATGACAGTAAGTTTGGAGTTTTTCACATCCCTAGAGAAGATTCCCTTTCAGATTCTTCAATGTCATTTTCAGGGTTTCAGGGCAATTAAATCTTGGCATCCAAGTACATCCTCCCTTCAACAAATGAGTTATGGGCAAACGCTTCTTCAGAGCAGTGCTGGGCAAACAGAGCTCATCTGCCGAAACAACAAAAAGACAGCTTGTGTTAAAATCAGAGCTTGAAAAACTCCCTTGAGAAAGGAATAAATTGCAAGTCATCCTCCCCGTGGGAATTATTCAGTCATAGGCCCTTTCCCCACGGGGAGGGGGCAAAATGGGGCGGCGCACGCAGAGGCGGAGCTTATCTCGTAGCGGGTTGCTCCGTCCCTGCAGGGAGCACGGATTCACCGTTCTAAACGCCGCCGAATTTCGGTGGTGCTTGGTGGCGCCCAAAATGGCAGCCAGCAGCTTCCGGCGGCGCTCCGCCAATCAGGGCAGCGTGCCAGCTGGAAGCCCGCCCCTGGGCAGATCTTCAGGGACGCGCTACTGCGTCTCTGCAGTTCTTCACCAGGGGCTGCCACGGAGCAGTGCGGGCAAGTTTCATAAAAACCACTTGCGAAGGTGGTTTTTACAAAACTCGCAGCGCCACCCCCACGGCTGTGCTAGAGCGGTTTGAGGTGTAGAGCCTCAAACTGCTCTAGCGCACCCCGCAGTGAAGAAGACCTCCTGGAGAGGTCGCCCTAGCGTGGGCAATATGCCCGTGTGGAAAGAGCCATAGTTACAATTAGAAGACATTCACTTTGTTTTCCCGTTTCTCAGAAGTAAGTTAAAGAACTTTAGTTATATCACCAAACCCATCTGAATGCTGCAAGCTACCAACCTGTATGGTAAAACACACTCTCTGTCTGCCTTCTCATTAGTTTAGCATCACAACTAGGCACATTGAGGGTCATATGCACCGTGTACCTCCTAGGATTCCCAGTAAAACTCTCCAAGACCTCTGACATTCTCCAAAACCTCCACTCACCAAAGAATTGGCAAAATGTACCCCAGGAACCCTAGGTTTGCTTCCCTCTCCACTCCCAAGTTTGGCTTGTTTTAGGCCTGAGCTTGAATTTAAGCACCTAAGCGTTCATCTAAACAGGAAGGAAAAGAACGTGCCAGAAGGGAACCCATGTATACTGAAGATTCGCCTGCTTCACTTCACACCAAAGGTGCAGGGGCGTCAAGTCGTCCCTGAGTTTATTTAATTTTACCAAATTGAGGAAGATAGTCCAACATCTCCCCCAAAAGGCCATAGCTGGGCTAGCAGCCATCATACAAGTTCTGCAGAGTATGAACATTAATCAGTTCTCCAACACTGTTCTCTTTTAGGAAAAAGAATATAAATGTTGTATATGCATTGTGTGTATTGCTGTTGTCCTTTGCTGCTGAGGAGACTTCAATTTATGGATACCCTACGAACGAGAGAATAAGAGATTCATGCTTCAAGATCTTTGGCTATCAACCGTCTTGCTCAGTTCTTGTCAACTCAGGGCTGTGACTTCCTTGATTAAGTCTATCTGCCCAAAATGCAGTCTTTTTCTTTACCTACCGTCTTCCACTTTTGCCAGTATTATCGTCTTTTCCACTGAGTCACGTTGTCTCATGATATGTCCAAAGTAAGACAGCCTCAGTTTAATCATTAGGCGCATACACTTTGGCCTTTCAACCTTTGACTTAGCTGTGTTGTATGCTGCCATTATCAAAAAGATTCACTGGGCCAAACCTTCTCTGTCACATTTCAGATTTAACTGAGATGCATGAAGCTGATTGCCTGCATTTTTCTCTTTCTGTCCTGGCTATAGGCTCTCAGGGGCCACGATCACATTTGCGTGAGTAAACCCCCATAAGCAGCATTATGTGTGGGTTGTATTATGTGTAAATCTCATGTGGACTGGTAGTGTTTTGTACCCAAATGCTCAACCAAATCTGCAACTCATGGAGCACCGTTGCCAGTTTTAGCAGGGGAAGAAGGATGTTCACTATCTGAGTACAATGTATACAAACCTGCTTCTGCAACCTTGAATTGAATGCTCAGGTTCCTCATCAGGCAGAAAGGTCCAACCTCTTCTGCAGGAGAATTTACACAGACAGAAAACATCTACAGGTTCTGGCCATTATATTTTGTTATTGTCCCTGTTTGTTGTACGTTATCTTATCTTCTCTGAAAGCCTTCCTGTGATTTTCCTTTCCTTTTTGCTGAATGTCCTTTAGCCCCGCTCCCACTTAAAAGCCACCAGTGTTGACAGCAGGAGGAAAGCTGTGCTAAACATTGGAAGAAGTTGCTATATTTCTACTTTCCATGTGATACTAGCTTTTCACAAAAGGGGGAGAAATAATAAGAAGATAGAGACAAGACGTTTCTTTCTGTTGTTGTTGCTTTGTGCCTTCAAGTTGTTTTCAACTTATGATGACCCTAAAGTGAATCCATCATAGGGTTTTCTGGGGGCTGAGAGTGTGTGATGCACCCAAGATCACCGAGCAGGTTTCCATGGCTGAGTGGGGAATCGAACCCTGGTATCCAAGGTTGTAGTCCACTGCTCAAACCATGCTGATTCTAGTTTCTTTCTACCTCTGCTTTAGAGCCAATCAAATAAAAAAATCATGGGATGATTTTGTGGTACCTTGACTAAGCAGTATTTCAGTAGGATCAGTCCTAATGATGGACACTTATGATCTTCTTGGATCTGTCTGTGCCAAGTGCACCATCTATGCATGAATTAGCAAGCTGCTTTTGGTAACCTGAAGAGCGTCTCTATCTGTGCATGGCTGGCAAGCGGTTGACACAGACCGATAGAAAAGACTGGAACCAGAAGTATTCCAAGTGCCACCAAGCTTTAGAAATCAGAGTGATTCATCCACTGATCAAATGAAACTGTGTAGAGACTTCCAGTTCCTCGCTACAGTGAGAAAGTGTAGAGGATTTTTGTCTCACTTCCCCACCAGACTGCATCACAGTGAGACGTGCTACCGCTGCTGTACCACATAGCCCAGTAATAATCAGCCTCGTCTTCAGCCTGAACATTGGTGATAGTTAAATAACCTATGTTCCCACTGCGAGACACAGTGAATCGATCTGGGATCCCTGGTCCTCTGCCATAACCATCAGTTTGCACATAGCGAGGGGACCCCTGATACCAAGCAATATAGTATATAGTATATGTTACTGCTGACACTACAGGAGAGTTTTGTGGTTTTTCCCAGAGCAATCGACATGGAGGCAGGTTGAGTCAAAGTCAGCTGTGAAACAGTACCTTAAAATAAAAGAGAAAAAGAAAATTAGCACAGTGCATTTGGGTGTTCACAGACCTCCAAAAGGCACTAAGATGTACACATAGCTTTATTGTATGTATGTTTTTTATTTTTATTTTTTTATTAATAAAAATATACTTTATTAAACATACAACAAAAATACAAAAAAAACAATAAAAACACAACAATACAAAACAAAACATACAACCACACATATAAAAAGAAAAATAACAATTCTTAATACATAAAGTAATACCCCTCCTTCCTTCAACAGGAGGGTATACAACTTTCCATAATTGTATTTCAAAATGTTTTACCTACCTACTTACAAACCATACCAACCATTCATCCATAAACAATCCTTCTAACTTCTTACTCCTATCTTCACTCTCTCAAGCATAAACTAACATACTTGACTTCTACCACCGAACCACTGGAAAATAAACACAAACTCTTCTCGTATCCCTAAAAACCTTCTTATTCAATTAATCCTTTTACTGGTATCCTCGCTTCCACCTTGCTACTCTATATCAAACCTATAAATCAATTCCTTACACCTACTCACGAATTATATAACACTAAAAAATTAATGTTGTACTAATTTAACTAAATTAATTCAATTCAATTAATTCAATTGTTAATTAATTTAATAATTCTAAAACCACTCCAACACTAGAACACTCACTACTTATTTATCCTACTTAGACCTGATTGCTCATTTCCCTTATCCAACACTGTAATTACCTACCCTTAATCCAACAACTTCCAATTATCTAACACTTATTAAATATAACTAGCTAAACATCCCTATTAAGGCGGCTTCACCCCACTCTTCTTCCCAAAAATGTTTTAATACTTCCCATTCCAAAAATGCTTTACCATTCGTTTTATCTTGCAACCTTAAGGTTAGTTTATCTAATTCTGCTAATTCATACACTTTACACTTCCAGTCTGCTAACTTTGGTGTCTCTTTAGATTTCCAAAATTTTGCAGATATAGTCCTAGCTGCATATATTAAATAATACAAAATCCTCAAAGTTTCTTTCTTCAATATTATTTCCAATCCTGTCAAAATATTTAACAAATAAATTTCTGGTAGAAATGCAAATTTTATATTAAATATATTCTCTATTTGACTATGAATTTGTGCCAAAATTTATTTGCTTCTCTACACTGCCACCACATGTGATAAAAGGAACCTACTTCTTGGCATTTCCAACATGTGGATGCTTCCTTCCTTCTATTCATTTTAGATAATCTAAATGGTGTCAGGTACCATCTATAGTAAATCTTAAAAAAATTCTCTTTTAAATTATAATTCTTAGTAAATTTTTGATTATCTTCCACGCAAATTGCCATTGTTCAATTGTTATTGGATGACCTAAGTCTTGGGCCCATTTATCATATTAGTCTTCACAAATTCCTCCTCTAAATCCAGATTTAATAATAATTTATATATCTTACTCAATGGCTGTTTAGTTCCTGAATGTATTATCTTATCAAATTCCGTATCCTCCCACAAAATTCCTTTAGATTTTATATCTTCTTTATATCTTCCCAATAATTGATTGTGTAGGACCCAATGTGAAGAATAGCCTTCTCCCATTAATTCTTCTCTAGTTTTTGGTCTGACCATCATCCCTTTTTTTTAAGTATATCCTTATACACCAGCCATTCTTTTATCTTTACTTTCTCAAATTTATAAAATGCTTCATGGGGGAAGGTCCAGGATGGTATTTTTAAATACATTTTTCCCCTTAATTTCAACCAAATTCGTAAAATCGCTTTTCTTACAAAATGTTCTGTAATTATTTTATTAATTTTATATTTATCGTAGCAAATATAGGCGTGCCAACCAAAATGTAAGTTAAATCCTTCTAATTTCAATAATTTGTCATTCTCTAATAAGATCCATTCTTTGGCCCATATTATGCTGAAGCTTCATGATATAATTTTAAGTCTGGAACTCCCAGTCCTCCCTTCTCCTTAGATGCTTTTAAATATTTCCATTTGATTCGTGCTTTCCTTCCGTTCCATATAAATCTGCTTAATCCTGCTCCCAAATTTTAAAGGGTCTATTGTTAAATATAATTGGAAGATTTTGGAAAAGGAATAACTTTTTTGGTAAAATGTTAATTTCACCACTGAAATTCTCCCAAATAAGGATAATTGTAAGTTTTTCCATTTCTTCAAATTATCTTGCACCTCCCTAAATTTTCTTATAATTATTTTCAAATAGCTCTGAATTATTTTTTGTTATTACTATACCTAAATACCTCACCTTTTTCGCTATTTTGAATCCTGAAATCCTCATCAATTCCAATTCTTGCATTGAGGTGATATTTTTTGTGACTATCAATGATTTATCTTTATTGATCCTTAACCCGACCTCTTGACCATATTCTTTTAATGTATCTATTAAGGGTATAATACTTCTTATGGATCCTCTAAAATTATGGCCATATCGTCAGCAAATGCTTGTAATTTAAATTCATGTCCTTTTATTTTAGTGCCGCATATTCCCTTATTATTTCTGATTCTGATATTTAAAATTTCTAAACTCATAATGAATAATAGGGGGGATAATGGGCAACCCTGCCTCATTCCCTTATTTATCTTAAATATATTTGATTTGTCCCCATTAACTTTAGACTTGCCCTCTGATCTCCATAGATGGCTCGTACCCACCCTATGTACCTATCTCCAAACCCTCTCTCTCCCATTACCTCAAATATAAATTTCCATCTTATATTATCAAAGGCTTTTTCCGCATCTAAAAATACTAAAGCCAATTCCTTCTGATTAAATTGTTGATAATATTCTACTATATCTATTATCATCCTTATATTATTTCTTAAATATCTACCTGGGAGAAATCCATTTTGATCTGTGTGTATCCAATTCACCAAGACTTTCTTTAGTCTATTTGCTAGAATTGAAGTAAAAATTTTATAATCAGTGTTTAACAATGAAATCGGTCTATAATTTTTTTTATCCTGTTTATTCCTCCCCTCCTTTGGAATCAATATAATATTGGACTCTTCCCATGAATTTGGAATCTTCTGATTTTTGATGGAATTAATTACCTGGACTAAGGTAGGTGCTAATGACTCATGAAATGTTTTGTAATATATTCCTGAAAATCCGTCCGGGCCTGGAGCCTTCCCTTCCTTTAAGTTCATAATAGCATCTTGCACTTCCTGCAATGTTATCTCCTTATCTAATTCCTCTCTTTGTATCTCCGACAATCTAGCAATATCCGTCTCTTTTAAATACTTGATAATACTATAATTCTGTTCTTGGGATTGACTACTTTCTTTAAATAATTCTTCAAAATAATTTACTAATACATTTTTAATCTTTTCTTGTTGATGATGGACAATTTGTCCTTCCCTTATTTCCGTAATAATATTTTTATCTCTTTCTTTCTTCAATTTATACGCCAACCACCTACCTGGTTTATTCGCATATTCAAATTGTGTCTGTTTTAAATATTTCAATTTTCGTTCTAATTGTTCCATCATCAAAAGAGATAGTTGTTTCCTCCACATTTTAGTTTCGTTATAAATCTTCATATCTTTTGGATTTATCTTTAGTTGATATTCTTTCTCCCGTAATTTGTTTACAATATATGTTTCTTTTCTTTTCTACATTTGTTTAACCAAGCCTGTTGACCTATAAAAAACCCTCTCATCACAGCTTTACTAGTGTCCCAAACTACATGAATTGGTTGTTCTTGTCCAAGATTAATTTCCCAAAAGGATTTTAACTCTGCTTTTGCCTTTATCACTATATCATCATTTTTAACAAATTATCATTTAATCTCCAATCTCTTCTATTTTCACCAAATTGTAACGTTAACAAAATTGGGCAACGATCTGATAGAGTTCTCAGAAGGGTTTCTAATTTCTTTATATTTTTTTTATCTCCAGGGGCATGAAAAATCTATCCAACCTTGACCACATCTTATGACAATCTGAGTAATACGTAAAATATTCTTCTTTCCTATTTACTTTATTATCTACCTCTTTTTTGAGATAAGTAATCTAATAAGTCAAAAAAAGATTTCGGTAATTTGCCTTGGTTAACTTTTTTCTTTGACCTATCCTCTCCTGTTCAATCTGTTTGTGAATTCAGGACCCCATTCCAATCCCCCATCAATATCACTTTATGATTCTCCAAGTCCATTAGTCTTTCTGATAAGTTTTGATAAAATTTACTCTTTATTGTCTAATGGTCCATATACTGCTACTACTATGAATTTTAAACCTGGCATCTTAACTTCTACAATTAGAAAATGTCCCTTTTCATCACTATATATTAATTCAGATTCAAATTTATTACTTACATAAACCATCACTCCTTTTTTCTTTTGATCAGTTACAGATGAGAAGCTTTGTCCTAGTTTGGGATTTTGAATATATTTAAGTCTTTACTTCTGATATGAGTTTCTTGAACGGCTATCACGTCAAGCTTCAATTTCTCTAAATAATGAAATATACATTTCCTTTTATGTGGGGCATTCATACCCCGAATATTCCAAGATAGTAATTTTAAATTCATTTTAAATCCAAATTAATCAAAACTTACCTTAACAACTTTTTTCCCCCCAATTAGTTTCTTCTGAGCCTTCCTCCCCCAATCCTTCCAATTCCAGATCTTGTTTTGATGGTGTATCTTCCTCTCCTTCTTCTCCTACTTCTCCTTCTACTCCTTCTTCCTCTTCCTCTTCCTCCTCTTCCTCCTGTCTCTTTTCTGATTCTTCTTCTTTCCTTATTCTCTCCAATTCTTTTTTCATCTGTTCTTTCCTTATCCTTTTCTCTGATCCTTGATCTCTTTGTATATTTTCTTTCCTTGTATCTCTTTCTATCTGTAGCGATTCCTAATTCTGATAAATTCTTCTTTGTGTGTTTTCCAAAATTCTTGTGCCTTCGCAATTGTATTCAAAACCACTCTTTTCTGTTTCCATATAAAGGATATACCCTCTGATTTCTCCCAGGTATATGTTATTCCAGAATCTCTTAATCTTTGGGTTATAAAAACATAATCCCTTCTCTTCTTTAGTAGAGCCGGATGAATATTCTTAAAAATTTTCACCTCCAAGTCTTCTATTATCAGTTTCTTCAAATAATTATGCTGTAAAATTAAATCTTTCACTCTCCCTCTTAGAAATTACCATGATGTCTCGTGGTACATTTCTCGTTTAGCTACTGCAGAATTTATTCAGAAGGCTCTATCACTTTCTAAATCTAACTGTTCCGGTTCCCAATCTATGAATCTTGCCAGGTGTATGACCAGTCTCTGATACAAATCTTCTTTAGTGACCTCAGTCAGCCCTCTGATCTTTATTGATTTATTTCTATACCTTATATCCATTAACAAGTTGAATGCTCCAATTGGTCTGTTCTTTCAACATTATTTGTTATCTGAGTCTCAAACTTTTAGTTCTTTCTTCCACCTGTACAGTCTTCTCGTTTGCTTGTCTTATTTCTGTGCTTTTGTTGTCCAATTTCATATTAAATATCTCCAACTCTTTTTTGATATCTGTCTTTATTTCCGTCCTCATATGTTTCATTTCCATTCTGACTTCTTTCATTTCATTTTTGAAGGTCGTCGTTAATTTCCATAGCTCCCCCAATAAATCTATTCCAATACTTGGATTCACGCCTTTTAGTTTCTGTAATTGTTGCACCTGTCCCCACAATTGGGGTCTTGATTTCTACAGAAGCTCTCCTTTGTGGGAGTGATTGGGTTTGGGTTTGGGCTTGAGCTCCTGCTCCTGCCTTCCTTTTCCCTGCTGCCATCATCTTGCCTAATTCACTCTATCTTCTTTCCTCTTCTCTACCTAACTATAAGTTCTTCTGATTACTCTAGTTCCTCTAATTTAAATATTCATTATCTATTTATCAGTTTACTTATTTAATTATACTATTTATTTTATTTGTTTTATTATTTCACTCACACTCTTTCATTATTATTATTGTTGTTGTTTTTTATGTATATATATATATATAATGTAAAGTGAATTATCCCTGCCCTTACCCGAGAGGTAGCCAAGAAACGCAAAGAGACACAGAGGCCAGGCCATGATGAGCTCTAAAAAGAAGCTGGAGCATCTGAAACAAAAGATTCTTGAAGTTTTGCCTCCTCTTCTATTAAATCTAGGAGGAAGGGACCCTTATTTGCATGTATTAAAATGGCGCTCATCTTCCAAGGAGATATAATTTAACGTTCCGTGGGCAGACCAATAAGCAAAGAAAGTTATATGAGTGGGGATTTTAAATTCAAAATAGATGAGGGAAGTCTTCTTGCTTGGCCCCAGATAAAAGCCTGCTGGTTGATCCATCTAGAGTACTGTCACGTCCTGGTTAATTTGCTCTGAAGAACTTTGCTCAGAGTTTCAAAACAGAAGCATTTATTTCAGAAAAGCAAGCAACATAGCAACATAACCAACAGGTTGCTGAGACTACAGCATCAGAGGTTTTTCCCCCTAGGCTCTCAATATGTATCTATCTTTCATCATGGGAGCTAGGCCAGGTTTTTGCCTCCTATCTAAACATTCCCATACCAGCTTCTTGTTATTCCATTGTTTTCCCTCCTTCGATCTCCCATTCCTTACGCCTGTTGCAAGGCAACATTGAACACACACAGCAATTGCCCATTGAGAGCCTAGTGATACTTTTAGTGTTATATCCACATTGTTGCAGGTAGCAATTAGCAATGGATGCATATCAGTGCTTAGCAGACCCTATCTTATGGATTCTGCTGCATCTATACTATAACATACGCTGGAGCTTACATATGACAGGATCAAAGCATCCTCACAAGTAGACTCATTGGATCAAGTGTTGGATGGCAAGTTGGGAGGAAGCTGTAATAGCCAAGCTGTCCTGTGTTGGCAGCCTCAAGTGTCCTGCAGGTGGGCTGCCACGGCACAGCTGCAAGACCTCCTTCTGACATTGCTCCACAGGCTCACAGAGGTGTCCTGGGTGGCATAATGGCAGAGTGCTCCCTCCTGGATATGTGCCTATTCCACCAGATCCTGCTGATAGTGGTTGTGGATTTGGTCCAGCATGGGTAGCTGCACTGTGTTCTGAGCAAAGGATGGTCAAAAGAGCTTCCCCATTCTGGCCTCCTGTTATATAGACTGAGAGTCTTACCCACCTGTTGGCCTAATTAATGGATCCTTATTATATAAACACTCCAGGGCTCTTGGGCATTCCCTTTTCCACCTACACTGGCTGCCATAAGTACTGTTCCTCTCATGTCTCTGTGGTATGGCTGTCGGTAAGGATCCTGTCTAGATCCTGGGATGGGGACATGATGGCTATAGATATTTGCAGTTTTTCCACTTTTGCAAGGGTTCCTGCTACGCTAACCCCAGCGAACGTGGAGGGATAACTGTGCATGTGTAACTAAAACTTAAACTAAACTAAATAGAAACTAAATAGAATTAAACGAAAGCCTTTTCCACACTGTATCTGGATCCTGCAACATACTGGTGTTATCTCAGCAGTGCCATTGCTGGGATGGGAGCATGTCCCAAATGCTCCCCGCCACATCAGCCCGGCTACCGGTGGAGGGTGGCTTTTGGAACATGCTCCTGCCTAGCGCAGTGCAACTAGCCTCTTCCAGTGCTGCACTGAGGAAGGAAGCACTTTGATAGCACTTCTGCCCTTCCCACACAGCCCCAGCTGATGCAATCGTCACACGAAAGGGGCCTATTACCGGATTTTTTTTTCTAGTAGCAGTATAACACAAAATTGCAGCAGCTGGGAATGCGACAGGACCGGGACTGCAAGGACAGCGTGTGATAGCACGCATTGTGAACCAGTGAGTGAGGAAATGTAGTGAGGAAGTGGCCTAAGAAACAAACCTCTTTTTAAAAGATTAACCTGTTACCCTAAACACATCCTAAGTATCCTTGTGAAGGTGTTGGGACTGAGAAAAGGGCCTCTCTTGAGGATCCCAAATGCCAGGCAGGCTCATATGGGATGATACTCTCTGTCAGATAGTTCTGCAATATTCTGCAATTAGCAATATTCAGGTTCAGAAACTGATGTTCAATCTTTCCCTTCTGTTCCAAAAGTCCCAGCTACAGATTCAAGTGAGCTCAGGATTCTCAGTTTGCCACTTTGGGGAAGAAACCAGCATGACAGCTTTTGTCTCAGTTCCCCATAAGAATTTATCACTGTGAAACGAGCTGCTGCTGCTATGATACATCTGACAGTAATAAACTGCCTCGTCTTCAGGCTGGACGTTAGTGATGGTTAAATAGCCAGTGTTCCCAGAAGCAGAGGCTGCAAACCGATCTGGGATTCCCTCTCCTCTGCTGCAGCCACTACAGTGCACAAAGCGTGGGCCCTGCCCGGGTTTTTGTTGATACCATGAAATTGTGTACATGCTACCACTGACAGTACAGGAGAGTTTGGCCGTTTGGCCTAGGGACACGGACTCGGAAGCTGGCTGAGTCCAAGGCTGCTGTGAAAGGACACCTTCACAAAAAATAAACCAGGGAAAACAATATTAATATACATCCTAGGCACAGGAGTATCACAAAAGCACTGTCTTTCAGATAGGCACACAATAGATTGTTCTGTCTGTAGGTGTATGTAAAGTGTGTCCGTCAACCGCCGTAATTTGGCAGGAGCAGTTCTGGTTAATCCTCTTTCGTACATTTTTATATACTTTTAAAGCATTCCAGTTTCTCTCTCCTCCTGCTTCCACTTTCTCTCCCTTGTCCTCAGCTTCCTTCCATTGTTTCAAACTGAGTTCAAAAGGCAAATAAAGTTTGTACTCATCTAACTCAGTAGGGAGGAGAAGGAAAGGAAAATCATGGGGATCTATGCCCTTCCCAGTAGGCTCAGGCAAAGGGAAACTGCTGCAGCCTCTCATAGCTTCTCCATTTTCCCCCATTAATAACTTTGGCCATTCTGACAACATCTTGATGATGCTTGGCCACATGAGTCCCAGTTTTCACCTGTGAAACGTTGCAAGGTATAGAAAAGGCAACCCTTCCTCCCCTTACCTGAGCAGTAACCGAAAAGCACAAGGAAATACAAGCTCCAGACCATGGTTGGATGAAAGGAATTTTGCTTTTTTGAAGAGAAAAGCTCTCTGAAAAGAAATGTCTTGATTCTTTCTTGAGTACCGGGAAACTTAAGAGGAACTCATTATGTAAATTTGTCGACACGCATTTGCTTCAACGAGCCCTCCACCTATAAAGAGATGTAACATTCTAGCCACACATGACCAACCGCACACAAATAAACAATATGCTTGAGAACACAGGTCCAAAGAATGAGGGAAGAATTTAGCTCTTTGTAGGCAGACAGAAACAGAAAACTGAAGCATTGCTCACTTCTGTAGCAGTTCCTGGGGAATGGACAGAAATACAAGTTATCTTCAGGAACTTGTTTTCCTGTCAACAACATGGATACAGTTCTCTGTTAATTTTCTTCTTGAAGGAAGGAACAAGGAACTTTAGCTGTTTTCTCACTGCAAGAAAGTCTCTGACAACTGCAGTTCAAGATTATTTTGTGCAAAATTAACATGGGGTTGTTTTGCACAGATATCAAACATTTTGTGCTGAGAGGATGGCATTTTTCAGGGCAAAAAATAACATAGCTTCACAGAAATCATCATTTTTCTGAGCAGAAAAATGTACAGTGTCTCTTCGACATTTGCAGGGGCTTGGGGCACAGAATGCTTGCAAAAGTGGAAAAAATGCAAATAACTTCCCGTGCACCCCTTTCCCATTCCCTCCCAGGGCTCCCCCTTCCTGTTTCCATGCAAAATGGAAGGGAAGGAGGTGGAGAAAGCCTCACATGAGTTCTCTGGGGCAAAATGCATAGGAATGGGGGGAGCTCTGAAAGGGGAAAGGAAGGCTCGATCACGGCTTCTCCTACCCTCTTCCATTTTGCATTCCATTTTGCAAGTTACGTTATGTAACTTTACATGTACCTAGCTAAATAGCAGAGGAGCTAAAAAACACCTTTACTGAATTGTGAAGATGCACAATGGAAGACTGGCAAGAGCACCTGGTGTGCATCAGCATCAATGCGCATCAGCCACATTGCTGGCTCTGCTATCTAGTAATGTCACAGCAGTCCTCTCCCAGATATGGACGTTACAGAACTGCCCAATTCTAATTCCCACAGACGTAAGGCCCCAACAAGATTCTGATCTATGTATCAGGTGGATTTTTAGGTGAGACTGTGTACAGCATTTCACATCGCTGGAATTCCTGGTCTCAATTTTTTCCCCGCAGTTCTTTTTCTGGGAATGGAGGTTTGGTTTCTGCTTGGCTCCGAGGAAGACTTGTTGTTGAGATGCACCTTCAAGTTGACTCCTACTTAATAGTGACCCCTCACCTAGGAGTTCTCATGACAAGTTTTTTTGGGGAGGAAAGGGTTGTCATTACCTTCCTCTAAAGCTGAGAGAGTGTGACTTGCCCGAGGTCACCCAGTGGCTTTCCATGGCTGAGCAAAGATTCGAACCCTGGTCTCCCAGAGTCTTGTTGCAGTTGTTGTGTGCCTTCAAGTCATTTTCTGCTTACGGAGACTCTAAGGCTGACCTATCGTGAGATTTTCTGGGACTGAGAGTATGTGACTCACCCAAGGTCACCCAGTGGGTTTCTAAGGCCAAGTGGGGAATCTAACCCTGGTCTCCAGCTCGTAATCCAGTGCTCAAACCTGTGCTGGCTTTCACCCAGAGTCTTAGATGAGGCAATATATTTTTCTTTGTTTAATTAATATCCTATTTATTTATTTTTGACTACTCCTCATGAACTGGCAGAACCAAAGAGGTTCCTTATAGTACAGGCACCCTTTACAGCTGGGGATCTTCTAGTTCTATTTTAATAAAAATAAAATAAAAAGTTAAATTCAGTCAGTCAGAATTTTCTGAATAAACGATCCTTTTCAAACATCAAACATAAGAAATGTACGCTAAACGCACAACACAGTTTATCTTCTGGTTTGAGCAACAAACTGCTTTTCAGTTTTAAAAGGCTGCTAAATACTGCCTTTTTTCCAGTTCTTCTGAAAATTTGAAGGTTTTTTTTTTTTTTTTTGCTAAAAAAAAGCAGAAAGAGTAGGATTTTTTCTTCAGGGCTTCCCAATTTGCAGAAAGTTTACATCTCTGGTTATTCCAGCATAGAAGCACAGCCAATTCAATCTGATTGAGTTCAAAAGGTAAGGCAACCTCTGTTAACAACAAAATGCTATACACACACCCAGGAGGGCACCAAATGGATTTACCTAGGTTCCTTTCTTTATTGCCAGTGAGAACAGTAGTTACGTTATATCTCCTATGGGATATATACGTGACCTAGAAGTGCCTAAACACCATCAATTCTTTAACTTTGGCATGATGTTGTGTTCTTCCTCCAGCCGTTTTTAAAGGACACCATACGAAGATCCCATATTTGGAGAGACATTTCCCCTGGGATTCTGGTCAAATAGAAACGTTAGAACATGATTTTTTTACCCAGTGTTTATATTATAGGGACCTATTGATCTTATTCATATTATAGAGAGGTATTGATCTTATTTTGCCAACACTCCACAAATATCCAGGACGTTCCAAACAGTCTTTGCTGCTTTCAGAAACTAATCCTATTATAAGGTGGTTCAATTTTATGCGACAGCAATTAAAATTCATTAGGTGATGGCTTGCACCACCGACTAGTAAAATGATTGTCTAATTGGGCTCTGTTTGGACTAGATGGGTTCTGTTATCTGACAGATGAATGCCCTTCTGTATTTGTATCCTTTTTGTATATTTAGATGTATATTTATTTGGATTTTTTTTTGCTGTTATGGTGCTCTATGGCTGTAATAAAATAATATCTACCTATCTACACCTCCTCCTCCAAGAAATTCATCCCAGTTTTGCAAAGAACGGTCAGACCCCCAATACGGGGAGAACTAATATGAGCATCATACACTGAGGCCAAACTAAGCTCTTGACAGTGATTTCCTGGCTCTGGGAGAAGAGCGTGAAGGTTTTTGTCTCATTTCTCCATCAGGTTTAACCACTGTGAAACACGTTAGCAGTGTTTGACCAAGTGGTACAGTAATACACTGCTTCATCTTCAGGTTGTACGTTTGTGATGGTTAAATAGGCATCATTCCCAGAAACAGACGCTGTGAACCGATTTGGGATTCCTTCTCCCCTGTTGCTGCAGCCATTGCAGTGGACAAAGTGAGGGGTTTGGCCACTTTTCTGTCGAACCCAGCTAACATGTGCATACCAGTTGTCACTGCTTCTAGAGCAGGAGAGTTTGGTTGTTTGTCCCAGGGACACAGATGTGGAGGGAGGTTGAGTCACTGTTCGCTGTGAATGGACATCTTTGTCAAGAAAAAGAGCAAGAGAGAGGGGAATAGAATTAAGAACATTTGGATTTCATAAGTGCATTCCATTCCTATAAGCAAGGCCCAATTCAGATCATATTGTTTGGTTACCCTTGGGCCTTCTATAATTCTAGATCTTCATCGTCTTACCTACCCAGTAACCGAACAGTGCAAAGAACAGCAAAGTGCAGGGCATGGTAAGTTTCCAGAAGGAGTTTGCCTCACCGAAAGAAACTGAGGGTTGTCTAGGACCTTCCCCTCCATTCCTTTCTTAAGTTGTGTGGAAGTAAAGAATTCTCTATTCATGCAAATCAGCCATACAGCCATTGGCAGTAGAACAGCAAAGGATAGGACAGCACTGATTTGCATACAAGAGAATGATCTTCTAAAAAAGATTGGACTGTCAGGATGATGATACTGCATGGTGGTAAAATAGCTCATTACAAAACAGTGCCAGGTGAGGAGCAGGGAGAACAGGAGTCAAAGTCATGATGTTCATGGAGAAGGTCCAGCATCTCTAGAGAAAAGGTTGAGGTCACTGGGTAGTTTAGTAGATAGTGGGAGTGCTGTGGGTGTCATTTATCTGGATTTCAGCAAAGCATTTTTTAAAGACCCCATGATCTTTGGTTTCGTAAACTGACGAAATGTGAAATTGTTGGGAACACTGCAGATGGATCCATAATTGGTTGGAAAACTGTGCTTAAAGAGTCATCATCAAGAGCTGTGCTTCAGACTAGAAGGATGTTCATCTGGATTTCAGACCATGACCTTCTTGGTAACAAAACTTGCTTAGCAGCCCTGAAGCTTGATGCACGAGTGAACTAGAAGGCCCAGGAAGAGCAGATAAGCATCATGAATGTCCTCCTCCTTCACTTTACTCTAAAAGGGGCAGGAGGAGTTGAATCTTGGAAACTGGTCATATTTACGTAAGTTTCTGTTTTGTCACATCTTTGGAAAGTGAGCTGATGTTTCCCCCTAAAGGCCAAAGCCAATACAGCAGGCAACACGTACATTGGATGTACTAATAAAAACATTGCAAACTAAAACACTAAATGTATGGTGCAGTCTAGTCAAATTTAGGCACGTTGACTCTCTTAATTAAGTGTCGTACATTCAGCCCTCCACATTCAATAGGGTTAGGGGCTCAGGACCCTGCCAAAGTGAGAAAAATGCAAATATCAAAATGTGAGTTTGGATCGGTGGGAAGGGAGCCAAGAAATGGTGGGGAGAATGGGACCCAGAGTCCAAATCAGGGCACAAAAAGGAGAGGGAAGGCGGATGAGTTAACATGGTGGCCCTACACTTTATCTTTCTTGCTCAAGAGAGGGTTTGGGGTACTGAGAAATTAGCTGACCAGGTAGCAGCTGATGGAGGAGGAGGACCGGGGGGAATTTAAAGACTGTACAGCCTGATTGGAGCCACCAAGAGGGAAGTTTCCCCCATAGAAGCAACTGAGGTAGGGGGGCAGGTACTGGAGAAACTCACAAATAATCAGATCTTCAAATTAAGAGGGCTGACTGTAACACTTTTGAATACCTTTCTTTCATTTCATTTCATTTCCATTTAGATCCACTAACACATTCAGTTAATATCTTAATGTGCTCACTGACTGTTTTATTAATGTATGAAGTAAAAAAAAAAAATCTTTCAAGTTCATAGAAGTGGACTAAACCATCCAAACTGGGGGGGGGATCTCATTGGAATTCAAAGAAACCAACAAATCTCTCAATAGAGATTTGAATTTTGGTAAGCAAAACAGATCTTTAAAAGACTGTCCATCCCCTTCATCATACAGCCCCCAGAAGCAGAACTTATAACAAAATGTCATCAAGCGTTGAGCTGTTCCACAAGATGCCAGTTTTGTGAGTTCTCCTTTGTCTGTTTCCCTCCCATTCCCAAGAATCCACCAACCGTCTGTGAGCTTTTGAGCATGCCTACTGTTCTGCTTTGGTATTTCTACCCCTTTCAATGTTTCTCCCTGAAAGTATTTTGTAGACAGTCAGCATGGTGTAGTGGTTTGAGCATTGGACTAGAACCCTGAAGACCACACTATGGCCCTTTCCGCATGAGGTGAGTGAACCGCTTACTTACCGGCTCTTCTTGGGTCCGAAGTAACGCAAACTGTCCCTCGAGCCCTTCTGCAGGGCTCCTCCATTGGTGCAGGGCGAACCGGAGCAGTGCGAGGTCTGTACATCCGCACTTCTCCAGCTCAAAATGGCGGCTTCCAGTGTCTTCGTGGGAGTGTAACAACCACTGAGGCTGGTCACACCCACAGCCCGCCCTCCACTGATCGCAGGCTCACATTGGTGCAAGCCTGCACATCTGCACAGGTAAGTAGGAATGCAATGGTGTAAAGACCTGATTTTCCGATCTTTACTTAGCGCAGGCGAGGACCACTTGGGGGCGGGCTGGATCGGACTGAGGTGCTGAACTAAGTTAAATAGTCCGCACCTAGTCCGATCCAAGGTACGGACGACTTCCGTGCCAGGACGCCTTGGTCCATTTTACCTGCCTCGTGCAGAAAGAGCCTACATGTCTTGATGTTCCTCTGTGAAACCTTGGTGGGTCTGCTGTAAACTGTGAACGGTCATATTCACTAGGAAAGATATTCCGGTAGTAATCTGACAATGAGGCATCGGGGCCTAATTAAGCTCTTAAAAGATGGTGACTTGGCCGCTCTAATGAGACAGAGTAAAGATTTTTGTCTCACTTCTCCATCAGATTTAACCACTGTGAAACACGTTAGCATTGTTTGACCAAGCAGCACAGTAATAATCTGCCTCATCTTCAACCTGAACGTTTGTGATGGTCAAGTAGGCATTGTTCCCAGAAGCAGATGCTGTGAACCGATTTGGGATTCCTTCGCCCCTGTTGCTACAGCCATTGCAGTGGACAAAGTGAGGGTCTTGACCACTTTTCTGTCCAACCCAGTAAATATGCTGATACCAGCTGCCACTGCTTTTGGAGCAGGAGAGTTTAGTTGTTTGTCCTGGGGACACAGAAGCCGAAGGAGGCTGAGTCACCGTTGGCTGAGAATGGACACCTTTACCAAGAAAAAGAACAAGAGAGAGAATAAACAGAATGATGCTTAACTGCCTGCTCAGATTTGAAAAATGCATTCTATTCCTATAAGAAAGACTCATTGAAGGTCATTTTGTTGGGTGTCCCTAGGCCTCTGTAATGGTAGATCTTCATCTCCTTACCTGCCCAGTAACTGAGAAGTGTAAAGAAAAACAGAGTCCTGGCCATGATTAGTTTCTGAAAGGAGTTTGGCTCTCAGAAGCAAACTGAAGACTATCTGGGACCTTCCAGATCCTTGTGTGGAGCTGGAGTTAAATTGCATAAAGAAGCCCCCTTCATGCAAATCAGCCATACATACTGTGATTGGCAATGTTGGATCATCAGGCTTCTGTGTGGAATGCATGACTTCATGGCAAAAGCCAAAAAAAAAAAAAAAAATCAGCATTGATTTGCATATGACCTCCTTCTACCCAAAAATGGTATTGAGATGACAGAATGATGACATTACTTGGAGTATGACAGATCATCACTAAAAAGTTGGGTGAGGAACAAAGAGCAAAGCCTGGATATCAAAGACATGGAGACGGTCCAGCATCTCCAGAAAAAAAGGATGATGTCACTAGGAAAACGAAAGGCCTTCCTCTGCCCAAGGGATCCTGGGGAGGCTTAGCTAGTTAGCAGGGATGGAATTTTTCACTGATTTTGTTCTCAAGGGAAGCAACAAGTAATATTGGCAAGTTTCCTCCTGCTGTGACACTTCACGGATTGGCACTTTCTCTTCTTCTGAATGAAATTTGTATTTTTTTCCAGCACAGAAAACAGCATATTCCAGAAAGGAAACAGCAGTTTCTGCGCAGAAATGTTGCTGTTTTGTTTTTTTCTGAGAAAGAGCCCCATCTAAATTTTTCTCACAACAAGTCCCAATAGCAAAGGTTTGCGTAGGTCTAATACTCTCCTCATCAGGGTTTCTCAACACTCAATAAACTAGTTTTGGACCATTTTGCAAATGTTTTTGCATATTTTTTCCAACCCTCTTAGTTAGGGTGAAAACTCCTGCCAATAACCTTGAGGAGCTATAAGCAGCATGTCATCATCTTAGAAGCAAAGGGTAGTTTTGAAGGACATACCAAGACATCTTTTTTTGTCTCAGACTTGTCCCTTATCAACTTTCTGGAAGTGGGCCAGAGAGCAGGGCTGCCATTTTTTTCACATCCCTCCCTCCCTCCCTCCCTGGGTCCATCTTTTGAAGTGGAAACAAGTTCTGGATAAGCAACTGGCAATATTATCTGAGCAAATAAGGGTAGCTTGCTTCATCACCAAATCTGGGAATCCACAAAACCAACAAATATTAATTGGCTCTGTGTCTGAGGGGCTTTGACTGAGGCCTACTTGAGCTAACCAAAGCCAACCAAACTCTAATGGGAAATACCAGGGTGTAGTTAAGAGGTAGGAAGGAAATATAGATACTTGCCCCCAAGTAAGAATTCTTTCCATCCCCAATTAATTTTTCCTTCATTCTTCAAATTTCAAGCCATGCAAAGAGGGAGACATTGGAAATAGTTCACAGTGAGAACTTCTCTATTTGCTACATCTGTGTCTCTTCTGTGACTTTCCCTGCTCCTTTTCTTTGGATGTCTAAGCTGGATTTCCAAATGCTCGACAGAAGGTTTAAGTTACAGAAATGCTAGACATTTGGGGAATGAAAGATAATATTGTTTCATGGAGAGATGATCTGGAAGACCTGTTACCCTGTTTACTGGGGGTCCCAGGAGGGACACCTAATTAACGAAACAATGAAACACAACTCTGGGGAAAATTAGCTGGAGCACTCACTTAAGCTAGCGAGAAGCAGGGTAACTTAGCGGGATCTTGCAGCCCAACGTCTATGGAGTCAAGTCAGTCAAGCAGCCAGACGGGTTTAAAGTAATAAAAATGATATTTTATTGCATACAAACAAATATTAAAGATACCACAGTCACACAGCTAACTAAGAGATTAGAGATTGAATTAAGGATAGAGACTTTCAGGGGAAAATGGGTGATATGACGCCTGTCTCATTGTCCTGAACCTTGCAGGAGAATCTGGGGGTGCAGAGAAGAAACTCAGCTCAATTAGCTGAGGGGAGCTCGCCAAGCACAGCAGCAGCAAGACGGGATGAAACTCAGGAGAGATCCGAGGAAGGTCTCGGAATCAGGGGTTTTTATAGGGTGAATTGGGACGGCAGGCTATGCCTTACTCAGGGAAAACAATGAGTTTTGGGTACAAGACAATGTCTCGGAAAGGTCACAACTTTGCATGATGGAATCAGAGCCGAATTAACAATAGTGTGGCCAGAAGCCTTTGTTAGCATCGCGCATATATAATGAGGTGTTTGCCGGAGAGGTCCCTGAAGCGACGAATCGGCTGTGTCTGGCCTGCCTGGGTGGGGAATGGAATGACCAGCAATTATTGGCCGTGCCTGTTTGCGTGCTTGTCCAGTGGCCTCGCAAACACGTGGAGCAGGGTGGCAGAGGAAAGCCAAATTGTTTGATATCAAAGTGATATCGGGTGCTATCTCCAGGTGGGACTAGACTGCAGTAACAGACCCAGCAAGAGCAGTAAAGCAGCATGAAGGTTCCTCTTCTTCACTTCATACCAGGGGTGTAGGCTATGTTGGAAGTCTCACTGGCCAGTCCTATCATTTGACCTGGCCATTTCCGCCCTATGCAGTTATAGTGCTATTATTTCACTTTCAACATCCTATGGAACCCTGGAGGTTTGAAGTTTAGGGAGGGGCATTGAGAATTTTCAGCCAGAGAGTTCTTGGGCCTCAGTAAACTACAAACCCCAGAATTCCACAGGATGTTGAAAGTGGAATAATAGCGCTATAATGGTGTAGGGCAGAAATAGCCTCTGTCAAAGAAGGGAAAGGTGGATCAACATTTCCCCCTAAAAGCCAAAGCCAGGATAACAAGCATAGCATAAGCTCAACATAATTTTTAAAGAGATCTACTGAAATCACCTAGTCCATTTCCGCACTATACCGTTCTGCATCTTTGAAAAGTACTCAGAGGAATCCGAGAGGCTGCAGCCCCTTAGAAAGTTTTGACAATATGCAGGGGAGAAATGAGCCCAGGAAACTGGGGAAAATTTTAGGGCCGGGTGTAAATAAACTGAGCTTATTTCATTCTTAATAAAAACATCAATGCCACACTTCAGACTGCAATAAACACTGAAGTGTTTGTTTTCGCATTCAGAGGAGGAACAGTGAGAGTTTTTGTCTCACTTCCCCATCTGAATATGCCACAGTGAAACATGCTAGAAGTTTGTGACCAGGCAGCACAGTAATAAACTGCTTCGTCTCCCGCCTCGACATTGGTGATGGTTAAATAGCCAGTGTTCCCAGAAGCAGTCGCTGTGAATCGATCTGGGATCCCTTCTCCTCTACTGCTACAAGCATCACAGTGTACAAAGTGAGGGGCCTACCCAGGTTTCTGTTGAATCCAGATAAAGTAGCTGTCCCAGCTACTGCTACTTCTAGAACAGGAGAGTTTCACTGAATTTCCCAGGGAGATGGACACAGAGGCAGGCTGAGTCACTGTTGGCTGTGAACTGACACCTTTAACACATGCACACAAATGGAAAGAAAAAAAAATTGCAATTGATGCTCTGTGTATCACAAAAATATTAAGTTCCTCGGATGAGTACACTTTGGAAACAAGGTTGTTCTTGATCTTTAGGCTTATCGCAACCACTTCACCACCTTACCTGCACTGCAACTGAGAAGTATAAAAACAAGCAGGGCCCACATCATGGTGAGGAGCTGAGTTCCTCAGGAGACAGACAATGGTCTGTGAGATTCCTTCTTCTTTCCTCCTCTCTTTTTTTAAACAGGAGGGAACTAAGAAATGATCTCCTCATGCAAATCTGTCCCACGTTCATTGGCTGCGCCGCAGTTTCAGTTCGCGGAGAATATATCACATCACACAAGAAATGCAAGGAAACCTATTGGTTTGCAATATATTTTATCCATGTGTGTGTGTTTGTGGAAATTTTAACACAAAATAACATAAAGAGAAACTAAAATTTTTCACATAAACAGAAACGAAAATTAAAACACAATGCTAAAACAGTAAACTAAAAAAACACTAAATGCTAACTCACTAGGACACTAACTTACTATCTAAACACTAACTTATTAAAACATGAAACAACTCTGACCTCCAGAAACAAATTATTACAGACAGATAAAATAAAAAAAGGCAGAAAGATATTATTCTACGATTATGGAAACACCTAAGCAAACTACTAATAACCATATCCACAAATTATTAGAATGCATCCAGAGGAGGGTGACCAAAGTGGTAGAAGAACTGGAAATCATTAAGCTCTAAGAGGAATGGCTTAGGGAGCTGGGTAGGTTTAGCTTGGAGAAAAGAAGACATGATGCCTATGCATAAATCTTTGAAGGGATGTCATATGGAGAATGGAGCAAGACTGTTTTCTATCACTCCAGAGACTAGGGCCATTTCCACATGGGGTTTTTAATACGGGGCAGAGTGTCCTCCAAGGAGGAGGTCTGCAACTAGGAGCAGACTGGGTCGGACCTACTTAATGTAGATCAGCACCCTAGCCCACTCTGGAACGACCCCAAGTGCTCATCCAGCGTGCTTTTGAAGGACCGCTAAAAACAGGTCTTTCAAAAGAACGGAGCGCGCCACTGCGAGCCTGCTCCCTTATGCAGATTCGCAGGCTCGCATTGGTGTGAGCCTGCCATCTGCCGGGGGTGGGCTTTAGGCTGGTGAGCTTCAGCGGTTCAGCGAGACCCTCGACCAACCAGAAGCCGATATTGTCGTCCCCGGAGAAGTGTGGAGCGGCGGCCACACGCTGCTCCAGAGAAGCGTGGACCGGACTGGGGAGCCCAAAAGTCCAGTGAGTAGCGTCACGGGGCGATTCCCTCGCCCCATGTGGAAATGGCCTAGGACACAGAGCAATGGCTTTGAACTTCAGAAAAAGAGATTCCATCTAGACATTAGGAAGAATTTCCTGATGGTAAGAGCAGTTTGACGGTAGAATATGCTGCCAGAGAGTGTGGTGGAGTCTCCATCTTTGGAAGTTTTTAAACAGAGGTTGGATGGCTAACTGTTGGATGGTTTGATGGTATATTCCTGCATGGTTAAATGGGGTTGGACTGGATGACCCCTGTGTTCTCTTCCAGTTCTATGAGAGTTGGGCTCAGTGTAAATAAACTGACCCTAATTCATTCTTAAAAACACCAGTGCCAAATTCAGGCCCAAATAAAGATCTCACTGCTTGTTTTCCCACTCAGAAGAGGAACACTGAGAGTTTTTGTCTCACCTCCCCATCAGAATATGCCACAGCAAAATATGTTAGAAGTGTCAGACCAGTCACTACAGTAATAATCTGCCTCATCTCCAGGCTGGACGTTAGTGATGGTTAAATAGCCAGTGTTCCCGGCGGCAGAAGCTGTGAACCAATCTGGGATGCCTTCTCCTCTGCTGCTGTAGGTACTACAGTGCACAAAGCGAAGGGCCTGGCCATCTTTCTGTTGAATCCAAATAAAATGGCCTCTCCAGTTCTCACTGCCCTTAGAACAGGAAAGTTGAGTTGTTTGTCCCAATGACACAGATGCAGAGGTGGGTTGACTGTTGGCTGTGAATTGATACCTTTACCAAAAAAAAAAAAATTGGGGGAAAAATATTAAAATTACAATTGATATTCTGTGCTCAAAGATCACAAAAATGTTACAGTCCCACTTCAGATCATTTTGTGTATGCTTCTAGGGACTCTGCGACCTTAGTTCTTCACCCCCTTACCTGCCCAGGAATAGAGAAGGATGAAGAATAAGATTGGCCAGGCCATGGTGAGCTCTTGATAGGAGGCTGGATTTCTGAGCAACACTGACTACCGAATGGGACCTTCTCTGATCTTTTAAGAATCACACAGAAATGAAGAATGGAGCTTTCATGCAAATTGCTCCTACCATCCTTGGCTCTCCTGGAACCCAATGACCGGGGGTCTCAAGCAAAGGATAGCCCCTTCATGCAAAACCATTTTACAGTCATTGGCCATCAGATAGACAGACAGAGAGACAGACAGATAGATAGATAATAGAGTTTTCATGCAAATCTCTCCTTCAGTCATTGGGGTCTCCTAGAACTCCATGTCTCTGTGAGGAATAGATGACATCACAGTGGAAACAAACAGCCCACAATCCATTCATGTGCAAAAGATTTAATCTACAGATGGATATTGAGAAGTCCTCTTTCTTCGTGATGACAGTGGGTGGTAGTATAAGAACTCGTGGCTGAAAAGGCTCATGAAAAAAGGCTGATAAGCTCTCATGACAGTGAGGGAAAACACACAGAATGGAGACCAAAGGTCCATTCACCAGCACCACTGGTTCAACAGAAGAGGTAGAAGGTGACAGGAAAGACATTTCTCTACCTCAGGCCCTAGGGGGCCTTGTCCAGTCAAAGGAACTGCACACCTAGCTCAAGGAGGACATGATTTAGGGGTGTAGTTATGGGGCAGGAACCAACATGAGAGATTTGCCACCCCAACATGAATTCTGTCACCCCAAATGACTATTTCCTTCAGTCCCCCAATTTCTAGCTTGAGAGAGAGAGAGAGAGAGAGAGAGACTGAGAGTTCTTAATACATAGGACTCCCATTTTTCCTGCTGTGTTCTGCTTCCCTTGTTCACTTTACCTGCCCCCTTTCTTTGGAGGCCTACACTGTGTTTCTAAATCCTCAACAGCACTTTTAAGTTACTGCTATGCTGGAAATTTGTGGACAGAAGAGACATTTCACTTGGGGGAGTAGAAGTCTTATTTCTGGGCAGGAGCCTTCAAACACACACACATCCCAATAGCTACATTGTTGACTTCACTTCTCCAAATAACAGAAGCTATTTCAATGCCATTGGTGGAATTTGAAAGTGTTATATTGCTCGACACAGGTTAAGGAATCCAGAACAAGGATGGACAAGAGAGGAGAGCTTGAGAAGACTCCTAAAGGTGGGGCAAATCAAAGGCCTCTCTGGACCAACCTTCTGTTCCCACAGGAGCCAGCCAGATGGCCTCTTGGGAAGCTTACCAGCAGAGCCTGAAGAAAGTATCCTCCTGATAGTGTTATGCCTCTACAGCTAATAGTGAGATGTGTGTCATTGCTGAAAGATCCTCTTGTCTTGGGTGTGTTTCTGACAATGTTCTTAGCAAGCCACATTCCATATCTACATTTGCACTTCACACAGAACAGGAGCTTGAAGTGGAGACAAGCCTAAGGAATGTTCCTCCACTTCATATCCAGTTTGCAGGTTGTCTATGAGTCTCTGTGGTCACACATAGGAATTCACTTTTCTTCAGTCTAATAAAGGTGGCCTCATATTTCCCCCTAAAGGTGAAAGCCAGAACAGCAGACACTGCAGAAACCAGGCAGACCTTTTAAAAATCCAGAAGGTATGTGTGTGCTTTATATAGAGCTCTCTCTTGTTGGAAATTTTGAACCAGAAGTTTAGAAGGCCACCTCTCAGTGGTGCTTTAGAAGGAGATTATTGCCCTGACAACTGGTCAGATTAGCTAGTCTTTGGCATTCTTTCCATTCTATTTCTCTCAAAAAATATCAAAGGAGCCAATCGTTGAAGAGTTATAATAACATGGACATTGTGCCTTCTTGTCAAAAACATATCAATCACCTTTGGGGCCCCAATGAACCTCTTCGGTGATGTTTACCTCCCAATTCTGGGAGGGAAGAGGGAAGCTAGAAGTCTGTGGTTCAAGGAACACTTCGAAAAAAGGATCTAGACAAGCCCTTTGGGAATTCAGGATTTGCCACTCTAGAGAGGAAGAGTGAAGGGTTTTCTCTCACTCCATCATCAGAAGAGATCACCATGGAGCCTAATGTAACTGTGCTTCCAGCTATCGGAACAGTAATCATCATAATCTTCAGCCTGGACATTTGTGATGGTTACGAAGCCAGTGGTCCCAGGGGCAGAGGTTGTGAACGGATCCGGAATCTTTTCTCCCTTTAGCTGCAGCCATTACACTGTACAAAGCACTGTAGAGTGTTTTGGGGAAATGCTCCCCAGTGGCGTCCAGGAACCATTGTCCCCATTGCAAACCACCATGCATCTTTGAAAAGTTCTCAGAGGCATCCGAGAGGCTGCAGCCCCTCAGAAAGTTTTGACACTATGCAGCGGAGAAACGGGCCCAGGAAAATGGGGAGAAATTTGGGGCCTAGGGTAAACAAGCAGAGCATATTTTATTCTTAATAAAAACATCAATGCCACATTTAGACCCAAATAGATCTCCGTTTGTTTTCCCACTCAGAAAAGGCTCGTGTTCCCAGAAGCAGTCGCTGTGAATCGATCTGGGATCCCTTCTCCTCTGTTGCTACAAGTATCACAGGACCTGTTGCCTTTAGGGCATTTAAACATCATACTAAGACTTAATTTGACTTTTAAATGTGTCACACAAGGGTCTCAAGTGCCATTTTTAAACATATGAGCTGTACCTTAGTTACTGTAGGTCTCCTGTTGTGAAAGAGCCCAAAGAATTGCCCAGATCAAGAGAACATCCTGTTGGGAAAGCAAATCTAGCCTTTACTCTTCCTTTCCACATATGGGAATCCAAAACAAGGATGGGCACGAAAGCTATTCCCAACTAAACTCACAGGAACATCCAAGGGTCAGAAGATACCAAGTCCAAAGGTCACTCTCTTTCAGCATTTTCTTCCCACAGTGACCAAGGAGATGCTCCAATGGGAAGCCCAGAAGACATGACAGCCGTTGCAGCTTCTTGGTCAGGTTTCCCCAACAACTGTTCCTGAGAGTCAGCACTCTCAAGAACTATTCTTGGACCTCAGGCCACATTCTTAATAAAAAAAGGTGCTTATCAGTCTTAAGCTTCATGTAGAGTTAAGCTAGAATGCCCCACAAAAGTAACCGAACTTCATTAAAGTCTTCCTGCTTCTCTTCATTTCCAAGATGCCCATGGGAGCTGACTCTTGGGAGTCTATCAAAGGACTCTGTTTTGTTACAGTAATTCTCTATCTAAATATTGACATTTCGAGCCATAAAAATAGGGCCAGAACTCTAGTCTACTTATTTGAAAATGTAAATGTATTTGGGCCTTACATCAAAATATTGCAGAATTGCATACTGCTATTGAAAACACCAAGTCTTCCATTGTATTTTTCATCCCTTGCCCAACAGACAACATTTCAGGGTCTCTAATCCACACCATTTTCTGAGAAATCTGGAAAGCTTTGTGAAATCACCCAATCCCAAGTTCTTTAGGGGAAACACTCCCCTGGGGTATCCAAGCAACATTGCCTCGTTGCAAACTGTCATACATTCTTGAATGCTTCTCAGAGAGGCCACAGCCCCCTGGAAATGTTTGATTTTTTTGCAGTGGAGAAATGGGACCAGGAAATGGGGAAGAAAGAGCTGAGCCTAATTCATTCTTGATAAAAGCATAAATGCCACATTGCTACCCAAATGAACACCTCAGTGTTTGTTTTTCCTCTCTGAGGAGGAACAGTGAGAGTTTTTGTCTCACTTCCCCATCAGAATATGCCACAGTGAAACATGCTAGCAGTGCTAGACCAGTCAGCACAGTAGTAATCTGCCTCGTCTCCAGCCTGAACATTCGTGATGGTTAAATAGCCCATGTTCCCAGAGGCAGAAGCCGTGAATCGATCCGGGATGCCTTCCCCCTACTGCAGCCATTGCAGTGCAGAAAGCGAAGGCCCTGCCCAGGTTTCTGTTGATACCAGGAGAAATAGCCATACCAGCTGCCACTGCTCCTAGAACAGGAAAGTTTAGTTGTTCCTCCCAATGACACAGAGACAGAGATGGGTTGAGTCATTGTTGGCTGTGAATTGATACCTTTGCAAAAAAAGAAAGGAAGGGGGGAATATTAAGGTTGTAATTGGTATTACATGCTCAAATATCACAAAAGTATTATGTTCCCAGTACAGATCATTTTGTCTTTGCCTTTTAGGCCTCTGTAATCTTAGTTCTTCGCCCTCCTTACCTGTCCAGGAATGGATAAGGGTGAAGAACAAGAGAGCCCAGGCTATGGTGAGCTCTTGAAAGGAGGCTGGCTTTCCAAAGCAAAACTGACAACCAAATGGGATCTTCCCTGCTCTTTTAAAAGTCACACAGAAGTGAAGAAGGGGGCTTCCATGCAAATTGCTCCTACCATCATTGGGTCTCCTGGAAACCAATGACCAGGGGTCTCAGACAAAGAATAGCCCCTTCATGCAAAACCATTGCACAGTCATTGGCTATCAGATAGACAGACAGACAGACAGATAGATAGACAGACAGACAGACAGACAGACAGAGAACAGAGCTTTCATGCAAACGTCTCCTACAGTCATTGGGTCTCCTGGAACTCTATCTCTCTATGGGAATAGAAGGCATCACAGCAGAAACACACCATAATCCATTAGTGTGAAAGAGACTTAATCCAAACTAGATATTGAGATGTCCTCTTTCTTCATGAAGGCAATGGACAGTGGTGTAAAAAGGTTGACAAAGACTTGTGTCTCCAAGGAAAAACTTACAGACCAAAGAGCCATTCCCTGGCACAAATGGTTGAAAAGATGAGGTAGAAGGCAATAGGAAGGATTTTTCTCTACCAGGTCCTGGAGAGTCGTGGCCAGTCTAAGGACTTGCACACCTAGATCAAGGGGGATTTCATTCAGTAGCGTAGTTATGATGGGGAAGCCAACATGAGAGCTTGGCCACCCCCCACATGAATTCTGTGGCTGTTTCCTTCAGTCCTCCAATTTCTAGCACTGGAGAGAGTCAAAGCCATTAATACCTAGGAATCTTGTATTTGCTGCTGTATTCCTCTTCGCTTGATCACTTTACCATTTCTTCGGAGGCCTAAACTGTATTTTTAAAACCTATACTGAACTTTTAAGTTACTGTTATGGGAGAATTTTGGGGGCTTGAAGGGACATTTCACTTAGGAGACTAGAAGTCTTATTTCTGGGGAGGAGCCTTCACACACACACACACCCACACACACACCCAATAGCTCCATTGTTGACTTCACTTCTCTAAATGAGGGAAGTTATTTAAATGCCACTGGTAGAGGTATGAAAGTGTTATATTGTACATTGCAGATTAAGGAACCCAGAATCCAGACTTGAGTGTGATAATGGGGCTTCCCATTATCTAGGCTTATCAAAGGGAGATACTTCCCTCTTCAGGTAAACCAACGGTTAATGAGATGTTAGGATTACATCAAGGGTCACAGGGTGAGAGTTGACCAACCAAAAAGAAAGGGTCAGCATCACAGGTCACAAGGTGAGAATTGACCAACCAAAAAGGAAAGAGGCGGGCATCTTGGAGAGGCTTCCAGATCCTTCCAAGGAGGAAAATAAAACTTCTGAGAGGCCATGTGGCCAGAGAGAGAGACACACACAGAGATGAGAGCTATGCCAGTCGTAGGCAGGCAGGCATGCCTGGCCTCCTGGCTTCTTTCTTCTAAGAACATCTGTGAGTACTAGAATAAAGTAGTTAGCCGCGTTAGGGCTGTTTATTATTTTGGGGAATTGGCTGATCTTAAGAATGTATCTGTGCTGTGATATCTGTTTTGTAAATTCTTGTAACTAAGTGTACCTGGGAGAGGGGGTCTCCCAAGTGTGATATTGTTTATTTGCATGCCTTGATTAAAACACTTTTATAAACCTCCGTTTCTCTCCATTTCCATGCCAGGGTTGGCACACGCTACATAGGACCTCTCACTCAGGGCAAGGGGGAGGTGGAAGTTCCTTACGCTTAGGGATTAGGCAGAGTCCCTCCTGTTCTGTCTAAGTAATTCATAATTCAGGGGGGTGGTGGCAGCATATAGAACTGGGAGATTGCCAGTGTTCCATGCGTGGAAGTCAGCTTTGGAAGGCTGGCAAGAACCCTAGTAAAAACACTGGGAAGGAATTTCCAGTCTTGCAAGGCTAGAAGTCTCTTAAGAGACTGGAAATAAACCTACAGTGTCACATGGTGGCAGCGGTTTTCGGACGGAGAGTGGGTTTTAGGGTGCAGAGTTGAGGCTTTGGCTTCACCTCCCCTGTGTCTGTGGCAAGGAATTAAGCTCAGGAGGAGGGGGGGTGGATGTGTGAGCGAGGGAGCCTTCTTAAACAGCCTGTGGTTTAAAAGGGACTTTTTTTTCCCTCTCCTTCGGGTCCTCTTTGAGGCTTGAAAAGGGAGGGGGAGTTGGAGGCTGGGGGGCGGAGTCGCTTCCTCATTGAGAGCACTCTTGCAAACGGGTGAGCTCCGGATTTTTTTTTCTTTTTCTTTCTCTCCAAAGCTTGCAGTGAAGAGCTGCTGGCTCTGTCATTCAAAGCTGCTGTTGGGGGAGAGAAGTTGTGTGTTTTTTTTGGATTTTTAAAGCTGCTAAACTTGGGCATTGTGTTCTGAGTCAGCAGCTGGAACTTTTTTTTCTTCAGTCTGCTTCGAGCAGCCAAGTTAGTAAATCTGCATACTAATTGCAGGTACTTAACTCAGGCAGAGTTGGCTTTTGTTTCCCTCAGGAGGGAGGAGGGGGGCAAAGAGCAGGGAAAGGAGAGAAGGCTTTGGGATTTTTTTTCTACTTTTCTTGGTTTTTAGGATTTCTCCCTCTTTTCTGTGGCTTTTGGGGCTTCTAGCACTGTATATTCTTTGATCAGCCAATCAGACCTTTTCTGTGTTGTAGTTTTCGGTGCACAGAAGTAGTCAGGGAGTTTGATGAATTTAAGATCCGGAAAAATCCTGGAATACACTATGGATCCTGTGGCGACCCCTAGTGGTACCAATGTCACACAGCAGGATGCTACAGAAGATAGCTCATCTGCTCAACCAGCTACCCCTAGTGGTAGTAATCTAGCTCAGCAAGGGGCTGCTATGCCAGTAACAGCCCTTGGTGGCCATATGGATTCTCCTGCTGCTTTCTGGGAATCAGTAAAGCTCCTGCATGAATCAATAAGGCTGCTACATGACAAGTTGCCCCCTGAGCAAATTGCAAGATTCCTAGATAAATCGATGGACATGATGCAAGCTTCCACTGCAAACCAGACAGCTGCTCAGCGGAACCCAGAGCCGCGACTTGCTCTTAACCGCATCAGACAGCTGCCAACTTACAGAGAGTCAGATGATTTTGAGGCTTTTCTCATCTCATTCAAACGTGCAGCAGATGATTTTGGGATCCCTGAGGAGAATTATATGAGTGAACTTCGGCTTAATCTCTCAGGGACGTTACTGAAAGTGGCAAGCGACTTGCCAGATGCAGACCGGAATGATTTCACCAAGTTTGTGGCCCTAGCCCGGAAGAGGCTTGGACTCACACCAGATAAATCTAGATCCCGATTTCGTGCCATTAGGAAAAAACCGGGCGAGAGTTACAACGAAATGGCTTGTTCACTTGAGCGGGCACTGGACTCTTGGATGCAAGCAGCTAAAGCATCCACTAGAGAACAGGTTTTATTTCAGTTTTTATTGGAGCAATTCTTGGAGCACATACCTCCACAGACTGCATCCTTCGTGTTGCAACGCGAGCCAAAGACGCTTGAGGAGGACGCCAAGGCAGCAGATTGCTTCGTTGCCTCCAGAGGTGAAGAGGCATTCCAGCCTACTGTGGTAATGCCTCCTACAGACAAGCAGAAATACCAACAAGCGAGCGAAGATCTCCAGAAGCACAACACTTCTACCCCAAGGTCATCACTAAATGACACTACCTCGAAGCCTCAGCTGCACAGCTCCACCACACCGTCACAGCCTCGCTCTGGGCAGCAGTCTGTGGCAGGTGCTCAGGGTCAGCCAGGGAAAAGGCTAGCCCTAAATGCTTTCTCTGTGGAGAGCTGGGACATATCAAAGCCAACTGTAAGCAGAAGCCTAAGTTGGCCCAGTTAGTGGTTGCTTCGGCTTCCAGGGACACTCCCGCTGATCATTCAGTTGCTCCTGATCCAGACATGATCCCTACTCGCAGAAGGCACACACTGTGGGTAGGAGGCAGGAAAGTTGTTGCTTACAGGGACACTGGAGCACAAGTTTCTGCTATTCATCGTTCATATCTGGATCCTGGTCTTGTTGATGACCACATCAAGATCACCATCAGAGGCTTTAGAGCTCCTCCGGCTCAACTGTCAACAGCACGCGTTCCTGTTCAGTACAAAGGCTGGGAAGGAGTTTGGACTTTTGCTGTTTATGATGACTACGAATGTCCTGCTCTGTTGGGTGATGATCTCGTCTTCCATGCTAGTCAGGCCCGGAAAGAGTCCGGACAGCGTGCAAAGACGGCAAGCAGCCTGAGCAGAGGTCAGTCTTCAGTGCAACTTGAGGACCAACCTGAACTTAGACTGCAGTCACTGTCTCCTGCTACACCAGAAGGAGTCCTGTCTGAAGAGGTGGTGGAACCTAGGGCAGACTCCCACCACAGCATCGTAGGCCCAGAGGTCGGGACCATCCTTGCTGATACCGCGGATGTCGGAGAAGATGCTAGCGGAAGTCCAGGAAGAGCTTCTCCATGTCAAGAGGCTAGTCAACATGGTCTCAAGTTGGTCCCTGTGGTCACTCCTGACTCAGCGCTGCCCAGGGGGCGGAAGAGTCTCCGGTGGACACCGAGCAGAGTCAGGTGCTGGACAATTTGCCTGAGATGCAAGAGGCTGGTGCAGAGGAGGAGAATCCAACAATGCTGACTCCAAAGCCAGCAAAGGATTCAACAGCAGCGGAAACTCCAGAGAACACTCCAGCCAAGGGAGCAGAATCTGGAGAAGCTGCAATGCAAAGAGAATCTGAGGCGAGTCTGCCACTCCAGGTGGAACAGCTGGTTCCTGTTCAGCGACAGCAGTTCCAGGAAAACCAGGAAGCAGACCAGAGCCTTCAAGCTGCTTGGACCAGAGTGAAGGAAGAGGTGAAGTCTCCTCCAGCGATGAAGGGGCCCAGATTTGTAATCGTTGAGGGCCTATTATATCGTGAGTCTGGCCTGAGAGGTACATGGGGGCGTATGCACTCCGAGACAGTTGCTGGTGCCTTCTAAGTATAGAGCCAAACTCTTGAGTCTGGCTCATGATCATCCTAGCAGACATGCTGGGGTGAACCGAACCAAGGACAGATTGGGAAAGTCCTTCTACTGGGAGGGGATGGGCAAGGATGTGACTGATTATGTCCGATCCTGTGAAGTTTGCCAGAGAGTAAGGAAATCCCAGGATCAAGCCAAGGCCCCTCTCCAACCACTTCCTATCATTGATGTTCCATTCCAGAGAGTGGCTGTGGACATCATGGGACCTTTCCCTAGGAAGACTGCTAGGGGAAAGCGATATGTGCTCACCTTTGTGGACTTCTGCACTCGTTGGCCAGAAGCCATACCACTGGGTGGGATCTCAGCTAAGGCAGTTGCCCAAGCTTTGACAGACATCTTTGCTAGATTAGGTTGGCCTGCAGAGATTTTAACAGATGCAGCTTCCAATTTCAACTCCAAAGTCATGCAGCGCCTATTAGAGGCACATGGAGTACGCCATCTGACATCAGTGCCTTACCATCACCAAACTAATGGGTTGGTGGAACGTTTTAATGCAACTTTGGGGGCCGTGATCCGTAAGTTTGTGAATGAACATTCCAATGACTGGGACTTGGCACTACAGCAGTTCTTGTTTGCTTACAGATCTGTTCCACACCCAAGCCTGGGTTATTCACCCTTTGAGCTGGTCTATGGCCATGATGTGAAAGGGCCATTACAGCTGGTTCAAAGTCAGTGGGAGGGAGCTATCCCTTCTTCAGAGACTAATGTAGTTGATTTTGTGACTAACTTGCAGAATACTCTCAGGGAAGCATGGGCAGATGCTCATGAGAATCTGCAACAGGCACAAGAGAAGCAGAAGACCTGGTATGACCAGTATGCCAGAGAACGTTGCTTTGAGAAAGGAGACCAAGTGATGGTTCTGAAAGTTCTCCAGTCTAACAAGATGGAAACTTCTTGGGAAAGTCCTGCCACAGTGCAAGAACGCATTGGGACAGTGAACTATCTCATACAGTTTCCAGATTCTAGGGTTAAGCCAAAAGTGTATCACGTGAATTCACTGAAACCCTTTTATGAGAGGCCCAGTCACCTTCTCACACTTTCAGTCCAGGAAGATGAAGAGGAGGAAGAGTGGCCTGAAGGTGCTTTCTATGATCGGGAGGGTGGTAGCTTGGAAGATGTGAAACCCTCCCCGAGACTCAATGCGAAACAACGCAAGCAGTTCTTTCACTTGACGGGTAAGTTCACCACCTTGTTTTCACCTATCCCAGGTCGCACCACAGATCCTCAACATGTGGTAGCCGCAGATGACAGCAGACCATCAGCAGAACAGCCACGACGGGTGTCACCAAAAGGGAAAGAGGCGATAGAGAGGGAGGTGAAAGAGATGTTGGACATGGGGATCATTCGCCCATCACGCAGTCCATGGGCATCCCCAGTTGTCCTAGTGCCCAAAAAGGGGGGACGGACATTCGTTTTTGTGTGGATTATAGAAAACTGAACTCAGTGACACGCCCTGAACATTATCCAATGCCCAGAGTAGATGAACTGTTGGAGAAATTGGGGCATGCTAAATGCCTATCCAGCCTTGATTTGACTAAGGGCTATTGGCAAATCGCCCTAGCAGAAGAGTCTAAGCATCGAACAGCATTCATCACTCACATGGGCCTGTTTGAGTTCAGTGTCCTTCCCTTTGGGTTACGGAACGCACCTGCAACTTTCCAGAGGCTGGTGGACTGTTTGCTAAGAGGATGCGGGGACTTTGCTGTTGCTTATTTAGATGACATTGCAATCTTCTCAGACTCCTGGGAAGACCACTTGAGACACTTGGAGATTGTCTTCCAACGCATTAGTGATGCTGGACTGACAGTCAAAGCAAAGAAGTGCCACTTTGCACTGGACAGAGTGACCTACCTGGGCCATGAAGTGGGACAGGGGACTATCACTCCACTGCAAGTCAAAGTGGAAGCTATTAATAGCTGGCCAATTCCTCGTTCCAGGAAGCAGGTGCAGTCCTTCCTTGGCCTGGCTGGGTACTACCGGAGATTCGTGCCCAACTATAGCCAAATGGCAGCACCTCTAACAGACCTGACAGGTTCCAAGAAGCCTAAAGTAGTGAAATGGACAGCAGAGTGTCAAGAAGCCTTTGCAGCCTTGAAACAGGCCTTGATGGCAGATCCTGTGCTCAGGGCACCAGACTTTGACAAGCCGTTTCTAGTGGCTACAGATGCTTCTGACAGAGGCATTGGAGCAGTATTACTACAGAAGGGTCCGGATGGCACCTTGCATCCCATCTTGTTCCTCAGCAAGAAGCTTTCTGCAAGGGAGTCCAATTGGTCCATACCAGAGAAGGAATGCTATGCTATTGTATATGCGTTAGAGAAGCTGAGACCATACGTCTGGGGACGTCGCTTCACCCTCCAGACTGATTATGCTGCCCTCCGATGGTTACATACAGTCCGGGGAACTAACAAGAAGTTACTACGATGGAGCCTGTCCCTACAAGACTTTGACTTCGACATTCAGCACGTGGCTGGAAGTTCTATGTGGTTCCAGATTCCTTGTCACGCAGAGGACTGGAGGGAGGTTAAGAGGGCTGAGTTTTCCATGTCCGCATTGAGAATATGGCTAAACTGTACTGTTGTGTGTGTTTGCATTTATTCTTTGACTTTTCCTTTCTTAAGTCCCAAGATGAAATCCCAGCCGGTGTGGTTCCAGCCTTCAGCTGTTCCCAGACCGTCTGAGATTTGGGGGCGTGTGATAATGGGGCTTCCCATTATCTAGGCTTATCAAAGGGAGATACTTCCCTCTTCAGGTAAACCAACGGTTAATGAGATGTTAGGATTACATCAAGGGTCACAGGGTGAGAGTTGACCAACCAAAAAGAAAGGGTCAGCATCACAGGTCACAAGGTGAGAATTGACCAACCAAAAAGGAAAGAGGCGGGCATCTTGGAGAGGCTTCCAGATCCTTCCAAGGAGGAAAATAAAACTTCTGAGAGGCCATGTGGCCAGAGAGAGACACACACACAGAGATGAGATCTATGCCAGTCGTAGGCAGGCAGGCATGCCTGGCCTCCTGGCTTCTTTCTTCTAAGAACATCTGTGAGTACTAGAATAAAGTAGTTAGCCGCGTTAGGGCTGTTTATTATTTTGGGGAATTGGCTGATCTTAAGAATGTATCTGTGCTGTGATATCTGTTTTGTAAATTCTTGTAACTAAGTGTACCTGGGAGAGGGGGTCTCCCAAGTGTGATATTGTTTATTTGCATGCCTTGATTAAAACACTTTTATAAACCTCCGTTTCTCTCCATTTCCACGCCAGGGTTGGCATGCGCTACATAGGACCTCTCACTCAGGGCAAGGGGGAGGTGGAAGTTCCTTACGCTTAGGGATTAGGCAGAGTCCCTCCTGTTCTGTCTAAGTAATTCATAATTCAGGGGGGGGGTGGCAGCAGCATATGAACTGGGAGATTGCCAGTGTTCCATGCGTGGAAGTCAGCTTTGGAAGGCTGGCAAGAACCCTAGTAAAAACACTGGGAAGGAATTTCCAGTCTTGCAAGGCTAGAAGTCTCTTAAGAGACTGGAAATAGACCTACAGTGTCACATTGAGGTTGGTCTCAACCAGATCAAGAAAGAAGAACTTGAGAAGTTCTTCTCACCTAAAGGTGAGGCAAATCAAAGGCCTTTCTGGACCAACCCTCTCTTCTCATAGGAGCCAGCCAGATGGCCTATTCGGAACCCTATAAACAGGGCCTGAAAAAGGTATCTTCCCCACAGTATGATTCCTCCACAACTAACAGTTAGAGGTGTATCATTGCTGATAGGTGCTTTTGGATGTCTCAAACTATGTTCTTAGCAAGGTACATTCCAAATGCACATTTGAGCTGTACACAGAAGGCAGCTTGAGGAGGAGACAAGCATAATGAACATTCCCCCACTTCACATCCAATGCGCAGGTTGTCTATGAGTCAAACACAGAATTCAGTTTTGTTTGTTCTGGTAACAGTAGCTTCACATTTCCTCCTAAAGGCAAAAGCCAGAACAGCAGACATTGCAGAAGCCAGGCATAAACCCCTCAGTGTTTATTTTCCCTTTCTGAGAGGAGAGAGTTTTGGTCTCACTTCCTCTTCAGAATATAGCACAGTGAAACATGCCAGCACTTCTAGACCAGTCAACACAGTAATAATATGCCTCGTCTCCAGCCTGGACGTTAGTGATGGTTAAATAGCCCATGTTCCCAGAGGCAGAGGCCGTGAACCGATCTAGGATTCCATCTCCCCTGCTGCTGCAGCCACTACAGTGCACAAAACGGGTTTCTGTTGATCAAGTTTCTGTTGATACCAATGGAAATAGCCATCCCAGCTGCTGCTGCTCTTTGAACAGGAAAGTTTAGTGGTTTGTCCCGGTGAGACAGAGACGGGGGGGGGGGGGGCTGAGTCACTGTTGGTTGTGAATTGATACCTTTATGAAAAAATTGGGGGAAAATATTAAAGGTGCAATTGGGGTTCTATGCTCCAATATCACAAAAGTGTTACAATCCCAGTACAGATCATTTTGTGTTTGCCTCTTTGACCTCTGTGACCTTAGTTCTTCACTCCTTACCTGTCCAGAAACAGAGAAGGGCGAAGAAGAGAGCCCAGGCCATGGTGAGCTCTTGAAAGGAGCCTGCTTTTCTGAAGCAAAACTGACAACCAAATGAGACCTTCCCTGCCCTTTTAAAAATCACACAGAAATGAAGAAGGGGGCTTCCATGCAAATTGCTCCTACCGTCATTGGCTCTCCTGGAACCCAATGACCCTGGGGTCTCAGACAAAGAATAGTCCCTTGTTGCAAAACCATCGCACAGTCATTGACCATCAGATAGAGAAACAGAGAGATAGATAATCAATGGAGCTTTCATGCAAATGTCTCCTACAGTCATTGGGCTCTCCTAGAAGTCCATCTCTCTGTGGAGAATAGATAACATCACAGCAGAAACAAGCACACTACAATCCATTATTGTGCAAGAGATTTAATGTATAGATAGTGAGATGTCCTCTTTCTTCATGATGACAATGGACAGCCATGTAAGAGCCCCTGGCAGAAAAGGCTTGCTAGAAAAGGCTGACAAGGACTCATGTCTACAGGAAAAAACACAGAATGGAGACTGGAGGTCCTTCCCCCTTCTTGGATCACTTTACTTGCCTCTTTTCTTTGGATGCCGAAATTGTATTTCCAAATTCTCAACTGAATGTGTAAGTTACTGCTACACTAAAAATTTGGGGACCTAGAAACATTTAACTTTAGGGAGCAGAAATCTTTTTTCTGAGGAGGAGCTTTCACACACACCCCATAGCGACATCCTTGACTTCACATCTCTGAACAAACAAAGCTATTTTAATGCCACTGGCCAAAGCAGAAAAGTGCTTTACTTGCACTTCACAGATTAAGGAATCCACCGCAAGGATGGACATGAAGCTGATCTTGACATCACCAAAGAGGACAACTTGAGAAGAGACCTAAAGGTGGGGCAAATCAAAGGCCTCTCTGGACCAACGCTCTGTTCTTACAGGAGCAAGCCAAATGGTCCACTGGGAAGCCTTCCAGCAGGACCTGAAAAAAGTATACTCCTCATAGTATTATTCCCCTGCAGCTAATAGTCAGAGGTGTGTCAATGCTAAAAGGTGCTCTTGGGGGTGTCTTAGCATTGCGTATCTGCAGTTGAGCTTCACACGGAAGGGAGCTTAAAGAGGAGACAAGCATCATGAATACTCTTCCATTTTGCATCCAGTTTCCTGGCTGTCTATGAGTCTCCACAGTTAGAAACAGAATTCAGTTTTGTTTGGTCTGGTAAAGGTGGCCCCAAATTTCCCCCTAAAGGTGAAAACCAGAACAGCAGACACTGCAGAAGCAAGGCAGAGCTTTTAAAAAACAAAATCTATGTGTGTCTTATGTGTGTCTAACTTCCTTTGTTGGAAGTTTTTAAGTAAGAGTTTAGAAAGCTACCTCTCACGGTGCTTTAGGAGTGGATTTTTTCCGTGACAGGTGGTTGGACTAGCTAGTCTTTCACATCCTTTCCAACCCCAGGAATATATCAAACAGGCTGATTATTGAAGAGTTATAATAACATGGACTTTGTGCCTTCTTGTCAAAAAGATATCATTCACCTCTGGGACCTCAAAGAACTTCTTTGGTGATGTTTACCTCCCAAGTCTGGAAGGGAAGAGCGAAGCTACATCTCTGTGCTTCAAGGACCATCTCAAAAAATAAACGATCAAGCCAAGCTCTTTGGAGATTCAGGATTCACCACTCTGGAGAGGAAGAGTGAAGGGATTTGTCTCTCTTCACCATCAGAAGAGATTACGATAGAGCCTAGAGTAACTTCTACCCAGCTGTCACGATAAGAATGATCGTCATCTTCAGTCTGGACATGTGTGATGGTGAAATAACCAGTGTTCCCAGAAGCAGAGGTCATGAAGGGATCTGGGATCCATTCTCCTGTATAGTTGCAGCCATTACAGTGTACAAAACACTGGACAGTGCTTTTGGGGAAATAGTCGCCCTTTCCCAGTGGGATCCACAAAACATTGTCCCCATTGCAAACTGGCATGCAACCTTGAAAAGTCCTCAGCAGCAGGAAAATTTTCACAGTATGCAGGGAAGAAATGAGCCCAGAAAACAGGTGAAAAATTTGAGGCCCAGTATAAATCAGCTGAACAGAATTCATTCTTAATAAAAAACATCGGTGCCACATTCAGAACCCAATAAACCCCTCAGTGTATATTTTCCCATTCTGAGAAGAGAGAGTTTTTGTCTCACTTCCTCATCAGAATATGCCACAGTGAAACATGCCAGCAGTGCTAGACCAGTCAGCACAATAGTAATCTGCCTCATCTCCAGCCTGAACGTTCGTGATGGTTAAATAGCCCATGTTCCCAGAGGCAGAAGCCGTGAATCGATCCGGGATGCCTTCCCCCTGCTGCAGCCATTGCAGCGCACAAAGCGAGGGCCCTGCCCAGGTTTCTGTTGATACCAGGAGACATAGCCATTCCAGCTGCTACTGCTCTTTGAACAGGAAAGTTTAGTTGTTTGTCCCGGTGAGACAGAAGCCGAGGGGGGTTGAGTCACTGTTGGCTGTGAACTGACACCTTTACCAAAAAAAAATTGGTGAAAAATATTAAAGTTGCAATTGGGATTCTATGCTCCAATATCACAAAAGTATTACAATCCCACTACAGATCATTTTGTGTTTGTCTCTTAGACCTCTGTGACCTTAGTTCTTCATTCCTTACCTGCCCAGGAATGGAGAAGGGTAAAGAGTAAGAGAAACCAGGCCATGGTGAGCTCTTGAAAGGAGGCTGGCTTTCCAAAGCAAAACTGACAACCAAATGGGACCCTCCCTGCCCTTTTAAAAATCACACAGAAGTGAAGAAGGGGGCTTCCATGCAAATTGGTCATACAGTCATTGGCTCTCCTGGAAACCAGTGACCCTGGGGTCACACCCAAGAATAGCCCCCTCATGCAAAACCATTTTACAGTCATTGATCAACAGATAGATAGATAGATAGATAGATAGATAGATAGATAGATAGATAGGGAAGACGAACAACAGAGCCTTCATGCAAATCTCTCCTACAGTCATTGGGGTGTCCTAGAAGTCTATCTCTCTGTAGAGAATAGAAGGCATCACAGCAGAAACAAGCACACCACAAACCAGTATTGTGCAAGGGATTTAGTCTATAATTAGATATTGAGATGTCTTCTTTCTCCATGATGACAATGGACACTGGTGTAAGAACTCACGGCAGAAAAGACTTGCAAGAAAAAGCTGACAAGGACTCATGTCTACAGGAGAAAACAAAGAATGGAGACTGAAGGTCCATTCTCGTTCCTTTGACCACTTTACGTGCCCCCTTTCTTTGGATGCTGAAACTGTATTTCTAAACCCTTCAGTCACCTTCTAAGTTACTGCTATGCTAGAAATTTGGGGACCTAGGGACATTTCTGGGTCCTATTTCTGAGAAGGAGCCTTCAACACCCCCATCCTTACATCTTTGACTTCACATCTCTGAACAAACAAAGCTATATTAATGCCACTAGTCAAAGCAAGATAGTGCTTTACTTGCACTTCACAGATCAAGGAATCAACCACAGGGATGGACATGAAGCTGGTCTTGACGTCACCAAAGGAGGACAACTTGAGAAGAGTCCCAAAGGTGGGGCAAATCAAAGGCCTCTCTGGACCAAATCTGGTCTTACAGGAACCAGCCAAATGGTCCATTGGGAAGCCTCCCAGCAGGACCTGAAGAAAGTATACTCCTCATAGTGCTATTCCCCTACAGCTCATAGTCAGAGGTGTGTCAGTTCTGAAAGGTGCTCTTGGATGTGTCTCAGACTATGTTCTTAGCAAGGTACGTTGCGTATCTGTATTTGAGCTCCACACAGAAGGGAGCTTCAAGAGAAGACAAGCATTATGAATGTTCCTCCACTTCACATCCAGTTTGCAGGCTGTCTATGAGTCTCTCTATTCCAGTGGTTCTCAAGCTGTGGGTCCCCAGATGTTTGTGGACTTCAGCTCCCAGAAGCCCCAGCCACGATGGTCAATGCTCAGGGCTTCTGGGAGCTGAAGTCCAAAAACATCTGGGGACCCACAGCTTGAGAACCACTGCTCTATTCAGTCTTGTTTGATCTGATAAAGGTGGCCTCATATTTCCCCTAAAGGTGAGAGCCAGAACAGCAGACACTGTAGAAGCCAGGCAGAGCTTTAAACAATCAAAATGTATGTATTAAAGTTTCAATTGGTATTCCATGCTCAAAGGTATTACAATCCCAGTACCAATCACTTTGTGTTTGCCTCTTAGACCTCTGTGACTTTAGTTCCTCACCTGCCCTGGAATGGATAAGGGTGAAGAACAATACAGCCCAGGCCATGGTGAGCTCTTGAAAGGAGCCTGACTTTCTGAAGCAACCCTGACAACCCAATGGAACCTTCCCTGCTCTTTTAAAAATGATGCAGAAGTGAAGAATGGGGCTTCCACGCAAATTGCTCCTGCAGTCATTGAGTCTACTGGAACCCAAAGTCGCTGGCATCTCAGGCAAAAAATAGCCTCTTCATGCAATAACCCCTTCATTACACAGTTATTGGCCATCAGACAGACAGACAGACAGACAGACAGACAGACAGACAGACAGACAGATAACTGGATAAATAGAGCTTATCTCTCCTACTGTCATTCGATATCCTGGAACTCCATGTCTCTGTGGGGAATAAATGACTTCGAAGCAGAAACAAGCACACCACAATCTATTAGTGTGCAAGAGACTCAGGCCCTTTTCACACACCACCTCTGACCCTCAATGGCCATGGGATTGCCACAGGATGATGACGACGATTCTGCATGACATTGTCGCCATCCCATGGCCATCCCGTGGTCATCCTGTCGCAATCACGGATTAAATTATGTTCAGGTTTCTCCCGAAAATGACCTGCAATTGCGGAGTCCTCCTGCATCCCTCCTGCACTCACCTGTCATGGGGAACGTCAGGAAGCACAATGGCTGCACTTCCTTCCCCAGAGCAGCCTGGGAAACTGCTGGGCTGCGCTGTGGAAGGGAGGGGCAGGATCATCATCCTTCCTCTCATCCAGCAGGCAGCAGGTGTGGAGAGAGACAGCAGCAGAAGCAATTCCCTCCCAGGAGAGGCTTTCCTGGGGTCTCCACATGCTGGCTTCAGACCCAGGTAAATTGCAGAAAGGTCCTCAATCTATAGATAGATATTGAGATGTCCTCTTTCTTCATCATAACAATGGGCAGTGTTTTGAGACTGATGGGAGAAAAGGCTTATGAGGACCCATGGTTCCAAGAAAAAATACATATTAGATAGATAGATAGATGGATAGATAGATAGATAGATAGATAGATAGATAGATAGATAGATAGATAGATAGATATGCAGACATTAAAAAATGGAGCTTTCAAGCAACTCTCTGCAGTCCCTGGGTCTCCTAAAATGCCACATCTCTGTGTGGAATAGATGCCATTACAGCGTGGGTGTGTCTCAGACTATCAGACTATGTTCTTAGGAAAGTACACTCCTTATTCACATTTGGGCTTCACATAGAAATTAGCTTCAAAGGGCAACAAGCATAATGAATGCTCCTCTACTTCACATCCAGTGTGCAGGTTGTCTATGAGTCTCTGTAGCTGGACACAGAATCCAGGTTTGTTCATCTGGTAAAAGTGGACTAACATTTCAACCAAAGGTTTACTGTTTTTAAAAAGGCCCCTCTCCTGGCTCTAACATGGCTCATGGGGCCAAAACTGTGGTAAAAAATCTTGGCTCCATCTGGTGACACATGAGTGGTCCAGTGCTTGGCTCCGTTGCCCTATGCTGCACCAAGGCTCTAAAAGTTGTTACTGATCAAAGCTGTGGTCATATTGAGCCCAGCAGTTGTCCTCATGAGCATTGTTTTGAGTTTTTCCCCTCTGCTCTCCTCTTCACCCCTGTACCTGCAATAATGGCTGGGATTCAGTATTGCAGTTACAGATTCGTAAGCTAGAGAGTTGGACCTCATTTGGCAACAACATGTTTTGTTTTATCTTTTTTTTTTAACTATTGCATGTCTTCTAAATTATTTTGTACTGTTTTATGGAGTTACTTTAACACCTTTAAATTTTCTGTCTTTTGGTTGACTCTCTTTGGAAGCCACCTTGGTCACACTCTAGGAGAAAGGCAGCATACAAATGAAATAAAATCAATCCATGTTGCCACCCAGAAAATGCATCCCAGATCAGGCCCCCAAAATAAGGAGCATTAACATGAGAATCATCAAGCGAGGCCCAGTGAAGCTCTTTCATGATGGCGATCTGGGAAGGAAGAGTGGAGGTTTTTGTCTCTCTTCTCCATATGATTTTGCCACTGTGAAACACGCTGACAGAGAGTGACCAAGCAACACAGTAATAAGCTGCCTCGTCTTGAGCTTGAACATCTGTGATGGTTAAATAGGCATTGTAGCCAGAAACAGATGCAGTGAACCGATCCAAGATCCCTTCTCTCCTGTTGTGGCAGCCATTGCAGTACACAAAGCGATGGGCCTCCCCAGGTTTCTGTAGAACCCAACTAACAACTAGAAACCAGCTGTCACTACCTCTAGAGCAGGAGAGTTTAGTTGTTTGTCCCAGAAGAACAGACACAGAGGCCAGCTGAGTCACTGTTCCCTGTGAATGGACACCTTTCAGAAAGAGAAAGAGAGAGAAAGAGAATGGAATAAAATGATACTTTTATCTTTTGCTCATATAGCACAAATGCATTCTTTTCCCACAAAAAATGCCCACTGCAGATCATTTTGTTGGATGGTGTTCTGAAATATCATATCCTCACATTTTTTTGCGTATGTGTGTGCCTTCATCTCTCCTGTTGACGTATGGGGTTGCCACGAATTTCCTAGGATTTTTAAGGCAAGGAATACTCAGAGGTGGCTTCCACTCTTACCTGCCCAGTAACTGAGAAGTGTCAATAGCAGCAGAGTGCAGGTCATGGTGAATTCCTCAAAGTTTGGGTCTCAGAAGGAAACCGAAGGTTGTCTGGGACCTTCTCTTTCCTCTCCTAAATTGCACGGAGTTAAAGATTGGGTCCATCATGCAAATCAGCCATGCATACATTAGCTGTGTTGGACCATCATGTTTCCATGGGGACCACATGCCATCGTGGCAAAAGCCGTTGCAAGAACACTGATTTACATATGTGTTCTGCTCCTCCTCTGAAAAAAAAAAACATTTTGAGTTATCAGGATGATGACAATGCTCAAGGCCTGATAGATCTCCATTAAAAAAACTGGATGGAGAATAGGGCGTGTCTCTTAGGAATCAAAGATGTGATGTCAAGGTTCAAGTCCCTGGGAAAGCAAAGACTGTTGACTGTATGAAATTCTTGGAAGACTTTGCTAGTGGGGCTGAAAACACTTGCAAAAGCACAAGTTTGCTAGCTGGTAAGATGCTAAGTGACAGCCTAAATATCCTGAAGGCGCCAGATCCCGTCTGATCTTGGAAGCTAAGCAAGGTCAGTCCTTGTTACTATTTGAATGGGAGACCATCAACGAATACTAGGTGCTGTATTGCTATATTTCAGAGGAAGGAACTGACAAAACCACCTCTGAGTATTTCTTGTCTTAGAAAATCATGGAGTCACCATGAGGTGACTGTTGACTTAAAGGTACCAACACACAATGCTAAGTCTTTCTGGAGCATGACAGTGTTATGTGTTGTTCTCAGGAAAGTTGGTTCCATTCATAGGAGAGTCTTAACTTGCAGAGTGGTTGTGATCAGGACAGTCTTTACACAGAATTGGGTAAGAAGACCCTGGAAGAGTAGCTATGCATTGTGAACGTTCTTCTGTTTCACTTCACATCATAAGGTGCAGCTGGCATTGGGTTCTCTGTGGCCGGCCATATCATTGGACTGTACCAAATGAAGAAAAGGTGGCTCAATACTTCCCGCTAAAGGCCAAAGCCAGGAAAACAAGCAATTCACACACTGTATATGTAGCATTTTGAAACAATATACTGTACCTCTCTTTAGGCTAGTCAAATTTAAGCCTGTCCTCAAAATATTCTTGTTAACATCAGTGCCTCCCGCCCCAAGTGGTTCCCAGTTTTTCAGTGAAGAAATGTTCTTATGAAATTAGAAAGAACATTTTGGCCCACCGTAATGTACTGAGCGTTATTCATTTTTAACAAAAACTAGCGTATATACCTGGCATTGCCTGGGATTTTATTTTCTCATAGGTAATACTTGTTAGAAAGATTTGAGATCCTATGTGTCTCTAATTCCCCAAGCTGGCTTGTCCAGTACCTGTAACTTTTCTCCATATTTCTCAATCCAATCTGTATTAAGAGTTATTAACATACAGAGGTTGGGTTCCTGAGGGAATAAACTGCCCTCCTGCTTGCTGCTAGGCCTCATCTCCATAGCAACCAGCCTATTCAGAGCCCTCTGAATGAGAATTCTAAAGATTCTTCCCTGAACTGCAAACCTCAGGATTCCACAGAATCTTCACAGGCAGCCAATCATATGAGGTCTTCACCTGCCTGACACAGACAAACAAACAAACTTTTACTTGTATATATTAGTTGATTTAAGCGCCCTCTCCAGTCCCGAATAAACTCTTTCAAGTTTATTTTCCCACTTTGGGGAAGAACAACGAGAGTTTTTGTCTCACTTCCCCATCAGAATATGCCATGGTGAAACATGCCAGAAGTGTAAGACCAGGAGACACAGTAATAATCTGCCTCATCTCCAGGCTGGACATTAGTGATGGTTAAATAACCAGTGTTCCCAGAGGCAGAGGCAGTGAATCGATCTGGGATCCCTTCTCCTCTGCTGCTACATGTATCACAGTATAGAAAGCGAGGGGCCTGCCCAGGTTTCTGTTGAATCCAGGCAATAAAGTTTTCCCAGTTGCCACTACCTTTAGAGCAGGTGAGTTTGGTTGTTTGTCCCAGTGAAACCGATGAAGCAGCAAGTTGAGTCAAAGCAGGCTGTCAACTGACACCTTCACATGAATAAAAAGGGGGAGGGGGAAGGTAAAATCACAACTGATATTCTGTGCTTAGAATACTACACTCCTAGTTCAGATCATTTTGTGTATGCCTCTTTGGCCTCTGTGATCTTAGTTCTTCAACCCATTACCTGCCCAGAAATGGAGAAGGGTGAAGAGCAAGAGAGCCCATGCCATGGTGAGCTCTTGAAAGGAGGCTGGCTTTCTGAAGCAACACTGACAACCAGGTGGGACCTCCCCTGATCTTTTAAAAATCACACACAAGTGAAGAACAGGGCTTTCAAGCAAGTTGCTCCTACCATCATTGGCTCTCCTAGCCTTGGGCTCAGGGTTTCATGCAAAGAATAACCCCCTCATGCAAAATCGTTGTATAGCACTGGTTAATAGATGGATGGATGGATGGATGGACAGATAGATAGATAGATAGATAGATAGATAGATAGATAGATAGATAGATAGATAGATAGATAGATAGATAGATAGATACAGACAGACAGACAGACAGACAGACAGACAGATAATCTTTCTCCATGATGACAATGGCTAGTGGAAGAACTCATAGGCAAAAAAAGGTAAAACACACAAAAGGTCCATTCCCTGCCATCTCCAGTTGGAAGGTTGAGGGAGAAGGTGATAGAAAAGACTTTTGTCTACCTCAACACCTGGAGAGCCTTGTCTAATTAAAGTAACTGCCCACCTAGGTCAACAAGGACTTCTCTGAATGATACTCCATGAAACACAACAAATTATTTAAAGGACACTCATGGAAATAAGCAAATCCATTTCTACCACTATAAGGCTCCCTTTTGAGGGGCCCCGATATCAGTATGGTTTGGAATGGGCACCATATCTAATTGGCATCATATTTAATTGGCAATGCACATTAACTGGCACTAATATCAAATCCAACCTGAAGGTGACCAGGAGGTCAAACCAAAAGAGGAAGAAACATGAGGTCACAGGTAAGTCAATCTAAAACACCCTCTTGGTATAACCTAGGTCAATTCTCAGGTAAATCACCACTGTTCCAGAGAATAATAAAAGCTGGAATTTCCTGGAGACTGCCATTGTGAGAAGCCCACCAGGACACTGATTGACAGATACCCATCCTCTGTACAGCTGGACTCCATCCTCTTTCCTTGTAGCACCCACAATACAGAGCTACTACAACAGTCATTGTCAAAAACCCGCCAGAGGCATTCTTGCCATCAGTAGAAAAAACTCACATCCAAAACTAGTCAGCAGTCTAACAGTCTTTATTGCGGGTAATAAATCAAGCTAAGACAATTAAGTCGCAGCGAAACGAGCCATCTCTAACAGAGCAGACAAAAAGAAGAAGGAAAAAGGAAACAGCCTGTTCAGAAGCCGTGTTTTAAATATACATGTACAATAACAAGAAGCCTCTCAAAGCCATAACATATGAACACAGCTGCATGGTCCAGACGGCCTGATTACATACAGCATTCTCATGGGAAACACTCTATCCTGCTAGCCTAAACAAATCCTACAAGTGGTTTTGCTTTCTCACACACCGGCGATGGGAAAAGTGCAGCAAGGAGTCCACAATACTCCCCTACATTGTGACAGTCATCATATCTTTGCCATCCAAACACTGAGAACATTAGTGGGTTGAAAGTCCATTGTCTGTGTTGTCTCATTGTTCCACACTCGAAACTGCACATACCTTCCACTGCCACATGCTATTTTTTGGGTACAAATACCCCTGATTTCAGGATGCCCACTGCGGTGTCTCAAAGATCTACCCATCACTCTGTCCATCTGGCTCCTGAATGAGAACTGTCCTTAGGTCCTACCTAAGCAAACCACATTTCAGCTTCTTCATACTCTTCTGGACTGGTAATTATAAGTCTCCTCAAAACCCTCAGCCTCTCTATACATATTTTTCCCCCTTCATCCTTCAGTGAGCTCCTGTGTGACTGTTTGTATCTTGTGTGCATGTATGAGTGAATTCCCCTCAATAAAACACATTTTTAGTTTACTTTTGAATCTCTGACTGGTTCTTTTCCTGTGTGAGCCCATAAACACTGGCAGCAAGGTCTCGTTAAGTCCCCCCCCCGCAAGCCTCCTCTCTGCACTAATTAATTCTCCAGTTTTGCACAGAGGTACTGACATCATGGGGTGGCCCTTGTGGCACCTACTTTTTGGGGTAACACAACCCAGGTTAAGCAGTCCATGAGGTTGGGCATTAAATTGATCTCTACGTGACACAATTTGGAGTGAGAAAAAGAGAAGAAGGTAAGAAGAAGCCTGCTGCTGGAACAGGTTAAAGGCTCATTCTAGACACAATAGTTTCTTGACACAATAGTTTCTTGACCAACACTTGACCTCACACAGAAGTGAGCTTCAAGAGCAGGATGCCAAACATGATGGATGCTCCTCCACTTCACATCACATCAAATGTGCAGGTTGCCTGGAGCCTGATGTAGAATTCAGTTTTGTTCCGTCTGATGAAGATGAACTAATATTTCTCCCTACACATGATGGCCAGAATAACAGGCACCACAGAAAGCATGAGTACCTTTTAGAAAACCAAAGGTCTGTATGGTTTCTGGGGAGCAATCCTTTACTGGAGACTTTTAAGTAGGGGGATTTAGATGGCCAGCCCTCAGGGGTGCTTCAGCAGTGGATTTTTGTCTTGGGAAGGGTTGGAGTCCCTTCTGACTCCACAATCCTATGAAAATAGTGAACACTCCAGCATTGTACCTGAGAACTGCACTTAGTCTTCCCAAACATAGATGATCTTAAGAAAACATTTCTGTTTTGACAGGTCTTTGGGAAGTGTCCGCTCCTAGGGAAAAGGCTTTTAATAATGTGCTGTATTGTCTTCATTGGTTGCTATGTTTTAATGAATATCTTTCTAAACCTCTTTTACTTCATTCTTCATGTGTTGCTGTGTTACATTGCGCGTGGTCCCCCAAACTCCTATTCCCTGTACCATCTTTCGACTCTGTCTGAGCCACTCCACTTTGAAATTCTTCTTCAGGACCAGCAAATAACATCTTTACCACCCAGTCTCTCTCTCTGTCCAACCTTTCTTACCTTGTCCTTCAATAGCCCTGCAATGTTCATGAGATTGCTTGATTTCTTTCGTGTGTCTGTTAATTTCCAATAAAAATACTCTGTTAACCTATAACTGGAGCCCTCTCTACAGTTAGTACTGGTATACATAGGTAAAAAGAGCCTGCCATTACCCTCCTCTCACAGGCCTCCTTTAAGATATAATTTCCCAAATTCCAAAGAGGTACAGACATTGCAGGTGGACTCCAAATTCCTCCACTGTTAGGGAAACAGCACTCCATTGCCTGACTGAATGAATGCTGCAATTATTCCTAAACTGAAATGGCTTGGTATTTAAAGTCATTAGGATTCCAGTGGGGTTGCGGAAGCTGTTTCTCTGCCAATAAAAAAAGAGAGGAGGGCCTCGGAAAAAGAAGGATTAGGACTGTAGGAAATACATCGCTTGGTTCTGTGCTGGTTAGCTTCCTGTTCTGATCTGTCTGTGGCTACCTTGTGAAAACAAAAAATAGGAGAGGTTAAGATAAAGATGAAACTGAGTTCTGCCATGATTCTTTGTCTCTCACTCTGGGGAGGAAGACTCAAGGTTTTTGTCTCAGTTCCCCATTAGATTTAACCACTGTGGAACACGCTGCCACTGCTATACCACATGTAACAGAAATAAACAGCCTCATCCTCAGCCTGAAGATTGTTGATGGTCAAATAGCCCATATTTCCCGAGCGGGTGCCGGTGAATCGATCCGGATCCCTGGTCCCCTGCTGCAATCATCACAGTGCACGAAATGAGGGGCCGCCCCAGATTTCTGTTGGAGCCAGTAAATGTAGTTTGGGTTACTGCTGATGGAGCAGGAGAGTTTAGCCGTTTGTCCCAGGGCCACAGACTGAGACGAAGGCTGAGTCAACGTCGGCTGTGAGGCGACACCTTTGGAAAATGGAAAACGTTACAAAAATAGGACCTGATCACTTTCATTTTCACCAAGGATCACAAATGCACAGTAACCCTAAATCCTCTCAGTCCTGACTAGAGCCAACCCATTGAATCAATCGGATTCACTGACATATTGACTCACAACTCAATGATTAATTCAGTGGGTCTACTCCAGTTGGAATGAATTGATGGAATTCCCGTTTATGTTTCTACCCTGATGTTGTCTACATCCTTACCTGAGCAGTAACTCAGACCCACAAGGAAACCCAGAAACCAGACCATGGTGAGCTCACTAAAGAAGCCACAATACCTGAGGTACATCTGACTGGTTGGACTTTCCTCCTCCTTTTTTAAACTTGACCAGCAAATGAAGGAGGACCAGCACGTAAATTGATTCCCGCCCCTTCCCTTTAGGGCTCTCCTTTTCTAATACGTAACCATCTAGTACCACCAATAAACACAAAAGGTATTTGCATAAAGGAGCCAACTGAATTTTAGGCTCTTGGCTTTGACTAGGATGAAAAAAAAAAAGATGAAACTGTAGAGGTCAACACATATTTCCGAGCTACTGTTGCTTGAATCTGAGGATGCAGAACCCCTGGATAGGGAGAGCTGACTGTACATATATGCTGAAATTCCTTTGGGCAAAGAGGAATCCTTCACAAGAAGATCAGCACCATGCCCTTGTTTAAGCATTAGAGGAAACCACTGTCAGATTTGTGGGTCTTTACTGCTAGCACAATGGATAAAAATTCATAAAAATGGGACACAACAATGTTGACAATGGGAAGGAGATGGTTTCTGACATGGCCTTAAAACAGCCACAAGTTGCCTTCCTTTCTCTTCTCTTCCCACTCTTTGATTCATTTGAAACGGCTCCAGACACAGGTAAATGTAAGCTCTGGAGTGATTCTCTGTCTGGAACAGAAGGAATATTTGCTGGCTCTTGTTTTGGGGCCAAAAAAAGAGTTCTCCCAACATTTGGGAAACACCATTAGTAAAAATAATGCCTCAGCCAGATTTGTGAAGAGTTTTCTCCTGATACTTGTACATCTCAATGTGTTCCGTTAAATCATACAGTGCAAAACATGCTTTTTCTCACAAAGCAAATTAAAAAATACAATTTTTGCACAGAAAACATGTTTTTCTGCACAAAAACCATGTGTTCTGTCACAATAAATTTGGGATTTTGCCCAGAAAAAAAAAGTGTATTTCTGTGCAGATTTGCCAAATAATTCCCCAGAAGACTTCAAGATGTGTAAAAACAAGAAGAATTGTTGCTGTTGTTGTTGTGCACCTTTGTTTCTGACTTATAGTGACCCTTAGGTAGACCTATCACGGTGTTTATACTGCACAAAAATACTCCATTTCTCTTGCCCTAGGAAAGAAACCATAGAAATTATTTAATCCTTTGGAAAACAGCTTTACTTTGTTGCTTTCAAAAGTTACTTACTATATAGAGAATCATCATTTTAAGAATTATTAATTTTAACAGAATAGAATAAGGTACTAATCACTAAAATTGCTATGCAATTATTAAGTTCTTAAAAATGAAATTTGATAAGCAAGTTAGAATTGTTATTAACAACTTACTTTGAATTATCAATAATTAACTAATTTTGTATGTCTAGATTTACCATGAAAATAAATAAGGGACAACAAGAATTAACCTCTGTTTTGGATCTAATGATTAGTTGTTACTGCTTTGATAATACCCCAAAGAACAGGATCAAATTTCAAAATGGCCTTGACAGATGGGAGAGCTGGGCCAAAGCTAGCAAAATGAAATGTCAGGTCCTACACTTAGACAGAAAAAATGGAATGCAAAAATATAGGATGAGGGACATGTGACTGGATAGCAGTACTTGTGATAGGGATCTAGGGGTCTTGCTGGACCACAAGCGGAACATGAGTCAGCAGTGTGATGCGGCAGCCAAGAAAGCCAACACGATTCTTGGTTGCATCAACAGGAGTATGGTGTCTGGATTGAGGGAGGTACTGGTACCACTCTATTCTGCATTGAGTAGGCCTTATTTGGAATCCTGCATCCAGTTCTGGGCACCTCAAATTCAAGAAGGATATTGACAAGCTGGAGAGTGTCCAGAGGATGGTGACCAAAATGGTGAGGGGTCTGGAAGCCCTGAAACCCTATGAGGATAGACTTAGCTGGGTATGTTTAGTCTGCAGAAGAGAAGGTTAAGAGGGGACATGATAGCTATGTTTAAATATCTGAAGGGATGCCATGTAGAGGAGGGAGAGGGCTTGTTTTCTGCTGCTCCAGAGACCAGGACAAGGAGCAATGGATTCAAGCTGCAGGAAGGGAGATTCCACCTGAACCTCAGGAAGAACTTCCTGACGGTCAGTGATGTCCGGCAGTGGAATCTGCTGCCTCGGAGTGTAGTGGAGTCTCCTTCCTTGGAGGTTTTTAAGCAGAGGCTGGGTGGCCATCTGTTGGGAGTGCTTTGATGGGTGTTCCTGCATAGCAAGGGATTGGACTTGACGGCCCCTGGGGTCTCTTCCAACTCTATGATTCTATGATTCTATGCTGGATTACCATTCACTATTTGCAGTAAGGATGGGGTTAAATTTTTAGTTATATGTAGTTATGTTGTCATTTTGTAGCGTAGTTTGATATTTGTAGTTTTGTAATTTTTTTTCCAGGATGTTGTATTGTTGTGTAGTTAATTTTCACCGCTTTTTTCTTGGTATTATTTTTTTCTCTGTGGTGTTATTGTGCTTTTGTAAAATATTTTTTGTCTTTTCCTTGTCTCTTTTTTTATTATTCAAAATTTTCAAAGGAAGTTATTCATCTTCGCATGCAAGGAAAAAGAAATACTTGAAGATATAGATCCCTAGGGTCTCTTGTCCCTTGTGAAGAAGGGTGAAGATTTTGTCTCAGTTCCCCATCAGAATTTCCCACGGTGGTACATATTGCTGTACCACATCAGACAATAATAATTTGCTTCATCTTCAACCTGAACATTAGTGATAGTTAAATAGCCTGCATTCTCGTATTGGACAGCTGAGCAACGATCCAGGATCCCTTGTCCGCTGCTGCTACAACCTTCACATTGGACTCTGCGAGGGGGTTGTCCAGGTCTTTGTTGAAGCCAGACAAGGGGCCGGGGGTTACTGCTGATGGTGCAGGAGAGCTTCGCCATCTGTCCTGGGGGTACGGACTGGGAGGGCGGCTGCGTCAGCGTCGGCTGTGAAATGACACCTTTGCAAAAAGACGGAAAAACATTGCACCGTTTTTCTTTGGTTCCACATCTCAGGAGAAACACCCATGATCAATAGACAGCACACATCTTTTTGTCAATGGCTTATGTCAAATGCTTTCACTACATCAGAGGAAATTGTGGCCATGTGCCTTTGGAGGCTTTTTTTGTGGCCCTGGCTTTCACAGAGCCCCCTCTCCAAAAAAAGCAATCCTATTTTTTTTTTAATAAATGGGGGCCATTTTCCACCCCCAAATCACCCCAAATGGACCAAAAAAACAAAACAAAAAAACCTCCACCAAGATTCCACTTGTGGAACAGTGGGCTTGGCCTTTTTGACGGCCCACCAATTCTCCCCTACTTTCTGTGGAACAGGAAGTCACAATGGGAAGGGACTTCCTATTGCAATTTTCCTTGGCTGCCAGGGGTGTGAAAACTGACCTTTAAGCACTGTTAACATCACTTTCCACCCCTGCTCTACCCCCTCACCTGAGCTGTAAGTGAGAAGGGCCAATACAGACAGTACCCAGGCCATGGTGGGTCTTGAAAAGGGGTTTGCCTTTTTGAAGCCGGAGGGCATGCAGCTGTGGGCATCTCTTCCGCTTCTTGTTTAAATGCCCCAGGAACAGAGGGCAGATCCATCATGCAAATGCATGCCTTTCCCTTGTTTTTTTTCTAGAAATGACATTCAAAGGAAATATGATGTTTGAGCCAGACCAATGAATAGAGAACATATTTGCATCACAATGCATGACAATATATCTCTGTACATGCAGGGGTGAGAACTTTGTTCCACTTCACCAAATTCCCCATAATTTATGTGTTGATTCATATTTAAGAAAGAAAGAACATGCAGTGTAAACATTGGAATGAAGGAGAAGCTCAAGTAGATCATTTCATCTACCTGGGTCCATCTACCAAAAGGTGGGTGACTCAGAGGCCCACCCACAATGCCAATGCCTCCATGGAACAGAGGGGAATTATTAGCTCAAAAAGAGAGATCTTGCAAGAGGAGGGTAACCTTACAGGATCTTTCCACCTTTGTATACCGGTACTAATGCAGAGACACCAGTTGGAGATTAAAAGGATTTTTTACTGGGGGGAAATCACAAACACATGCAAAATTCAAACAGTCTTACAACCATGCGAGGCTAACTGAAGGAAAGAGAGGAATATTGAATAGCAAGAAGTTGGGATGAAGTGGGTGATATTTACCTATACAGAAGAGAAAAGACAAAGCAATGTGGCTCAGACTAGAGGTCTAAGGGTAGCACAAGAACAGGAATTTGAGCAGCAGAGTGATGGCCTATATCCAGTGTAGTACAAATTGTCTTTCCTGGAGCCAGGGTTTAAACATTCTTTTTCTGCCCTGGAGGGGAAAGTGTTAATGGCTCGCTCACAAAGCAGACAAAGGGGTTCAGAACTGGCTAATGGTCTTAGCATTAGGAGACAAAGCACTTCTTAATGTCTGGCAGGTGAAGGAACAAAAGGGTGAAGTTCAGCAGAAAGGAGGTTGCAGGGCATCACTGGCCATTGTTTCAGTGTCTTCTAGGTTTGGGCCACTGAGAGGACCATCTTCTCTGTCTAATCCTTAGTGAACTTATGACCTGGCCAGGCCCTGAAGTCCCATCTGACCTACTTTTCCATGTGTTCAGCCAGTCCTCTTTGCCAGCATGGCTTTTCAGCTATAACAGTGTATGCTTTATATTTTCTGCCAATTAAATAACATTCATTGCCAATCATATCATGGAATGGGGGTGTATGGCATGGTAATACCAAAGCATGGAGTGCTCAACTTGTAACCACCCTGTAAACCTGCAAACATCAGTAGTCAAGAGCCTACTTCACAGCCTGAGTTCTGTGATTTGACAAATCCGCAGCTATGTTGCAGAAATACAGGCTAACTCTGCTAGTAAACCACAGAGGTGTGCATCCAGACATGGACAAGAATGTTGTGATGTACACCAGACACTTCTGATGTTTGCTGGGCACTTCTGTTGCATATTGGGCACTTCTGGTTTGCACTGGCCATTTCCAGCACACTGTAGCCTACTGGAGGGTGTGGACAGAATTGAAATGACCTGGAGCAGAGGTCTGGAGAAAGGTGAAATCATCCTTTCCATTTGTTTCCTAGTGTGAGACCACTGCAGTATACTGGTTTGAGGTTGGACTACAGCTCAAGAGACCAAACCCCTCACTCAGCCCAGAAACCACCCCCTCCCTAAACTGCAAACCCTAGGATTCCATAGGATGTTGAAAGTGGAATAATTGCCCTATAAGAGTGTAGTGCGGAAATGGCCTGTGTTTCCACATTTCACCAGTTTCTGGTTTCCAACAGTGCTCTGATCCCTAGCCTCTTGGGTAAGCAGGGGACAGCTGTATTTATATTTATTTATACCCCACCTTTTCCCAGTTTGGGACTCAAAGTGGCTTACAACAGTTAAAACAAACCAAGTTGCCACACAATTTCACAGCATGCAAAAGTTTAAAGGGAATTAAACCTTCATTACATTTCAAGCCAGTTAAATCAAAACCACAACAATAAATAAAAGTCTGTCCCATTATACAAGGCCTGTTTGCTCTGAAAAATCCATTTTCAAAGACCTGATGAACTAGAAAGGTTTTTCCCTGTTTGCAAAAGAGACAGTAAGGAAATTGCCTGCCTGGCACCTCTGGGGAGGGAGTTCCAGAGCCTGGGAGCAGCCACTAAGAACACCCTTTCCTATGTTCTCCCCAGATGTAGCTGCTACGGTGGTGGGACAGGGAGCAGTGTTTCCCCAGAAGATCTCAAGAACAAGGCAGATTCATATGGGAAAGGACAGTCCTTCACGTAGCCTGGACTTGAGTTGTATAGGGCTTCATAGGTCATCATCAGGACTTTGAATTCTCCCTAGAGATGGATGGACAGTTAGCAGAACCAGGGAACTGTGTGTTTCCTGTGGCCAGCCACAATTCACAGTCCAACTGTAGCTCTTTGGACCAGCTGAAGTTTCCAAACACTCTTCCAGGGCAGCTCCACATAAAGCACATTATAATAATCCAACCAGGATGTAACTAAGGTACATGCCACTCTGATCGAGTCAGATGTCCAAAGGAATGGGCTCAGCTTGTGCACAAGCTTCACTGTGCAAATGGATTCCTCGCCACCACCAAGACCTGAGTTTCTCAGGATTAAACTAAACTTGAGTGAGAATCACAGACATTCAGAGAAGCACATTTTTCATCTTCCTTTGTGACCTGATTTTTCAGTTCTGCAGAGGTTATGATGCACACTTCTTTAGTTCAGTCCGTTGGCCTAGTCTAGCCCAAAGAAAGTGGTTTATGAGTGCTCAGGCTATGATTCAACGATGTACTTCAGCTGTATCCCATGCGCCCATCATAACTGGCTGTTGTCAAGAGGACACAGCACGTTCCAGTCCCGTTTGTGTAGGATCCCACAGTACAGCACCATATCTTGGCCTTCATATCAAAGTTTGCACTCCCGAGGGAAAGCAATGGGAACAGCTAGTCTACAGAAGAGAAGCCAAACAAAGAAACTTCTAGCAAATGGAGGAACACCATCTCCCCACCCACAAAAAACCAGCTCAAAATTTCATTTACCCACCCTGCAGACTTGGTTTTGACCGGGCCTGATTTTGCGTGGATGATCACAACTCAAAATACAGAAGCTTCCAGCTGTATAACTCTAATATCTTCAGGCCCAGAACAAGTTAAGCCCCATAACAAGCAGCATTTTCCACTCTGTTGAAGAAAATGAAGGAGTTTTGTTATTGTTTCTGTTTCCTATCAGAATATACGACTATGAAACCGACTACCACAGTCAAACAGCTACCGCATCACACAGTAATAGCCAACCACAAAGGCATCCACACTACACAGTTACAGCGCTTTGATACAACATTAACTGACTCTGTCTTATGAAATGTTGGACTTCGTCATTGGGTAAGAGACTTAGAATTCTCAACAGAGAGCTCTCCTGCTCTCATCCAGGACAGTGGAATTCAAGTTGAATTGAATTCAGGTGTTAAAACAAGAGTTACCATCTCTGAAGAGGAAGTCTCACCAAAGCACCCATGTGACCTAAACATTGTGCTTCACTTCACAATGCAGGTGCAGAAGGTCATCGAAGTCAGCCAAATATGGGAGAAATGGACCAATGTCTCCCCCTAAAGGTTATAGCTGGGATAGCAACCATTATCAAATGGACTAGGTATATATGAACATGGATGTGAATTTATTGTCTATGAATCCTTCAGGACTTGCAATAATTACTAGGAGACATCAGGCAAGAGAGTGCAAAAGCAGGGTTACAGATGAACACTCACAAAACAAAAATAATGATCATCAATGAGTTGTTAGGCAGCATACATTTATCACACTTCCACACTGATATGAACCCCCAAACACAAGGTGGGAAGGTAGAAAAGAGAAAGAGAGATAGACCATACACAAACAAACAAGTACTTTGATCAAAGGATCCCAGGTAAGATAATTTATTCTTCCAGGCTTCTCTTTTTATATCAATTTTATGTTTATATTAAAGAATGCACACAGGAAGAAAATATTCATGCATCAGGGTCAGCAAAGTTACAGCTCATACACTTGGTACTTTCTGTCTGACCCTAAACATTGCTTCCAGGGTCTAAATGTCCCAGTCAACATCTGAGTTTATTTCCACCAGGTCATCTTCAAAGACATCAGTGAAACAAAACAAAAACAACCTTCTTTTAGGGTACACGTTAAGAATAAACAGGAGCTAAGCATAATAAACAAGTGAAAGGAAAGGTCATTTGACGAGCTACAAATGTCTGAAATGCCAATTAGTACATCAATTCTATAGCAAATTGTAGAACCCCAAAATTCAAGCCTAACAACGTTACTTAACTTTAAAGGGAGTAGCAAAGTTATGCATTGATATTCTACATCAAGTACTTAGTTAATATGTTTTACTGCAGAACACAGTGAAACATGCTGCCTAAGAGTGTGGTGGAGTTTCCTTTTTGGGGAGGTTTTAAACAGGGGCAGGATGGCCATCTGTTGGGAGTGCTTTGATGGTGTCTTCCTACGTGGTCGAATGGGGTTGGACTGAATGTCCCTTGGCAGTTGCATAGGGACGGGGTGCAGAAGGTGCTGTGCGCCCCAGGCGGCAATGGTTTTGGGGCGTCCTGGCCCATAGCCACACCCCCACGTGCCCTGGCCACACCCCACAGCCATGCCCCGTGCCCTGCAGCCACACCCCGTGCACTGTAGCCTCGCCCCCTCCACACACTCCAAGCTCCACCACTGGCCCAGGGGGCCTCTTCCAACTCTAGGATTCTACGATTCTATACTAAGTAATGTCTCCTGGCCCAGCCTCCCCAGTCCAACATAAAAGCCCACAGCGAGATCAAGAGAAGGAAGTATGTTCAGCTAGTGATTGGGACATAAGGAGGAGGATGTTTCACCTTCTCCTCCTGCCAGTGAGTGAGGCTGTGAAGAACTATTTGTTGTGACCTTGCTCACCAGCTGCAAGAGCTTGGAAAGGTGATCCTTCATGGCCCCTTCTTGCCAGCTGAACAGGTCTCCTTCACCTTCTCCTTCACCTTCTACAGTGCCTCATGTAAAGGTTGACTGGGATGTGTATTTATGTAGTTTTACAGCAAGACAGAGAAAATTTCTCCTGGAAAATTTCATGGAGAGGCAGAATTTTTATTGGAGGGAGATGACATCCTCATCTCCCCCACAGCTAAACTCCTGGGTGGACTGCCTTTGAAGGGTAGTCAATACAAGGTTAAAACAGACCCCTCTGACCTGGTTATCTTACAAGCTTGGCAGTTTTGCCTGACGTTTTGTGAAAATGGAAAAGCACCTACTGGAAGTCTCCAGCAGAGGTAATTTGGTCTTCTTTTGACCAGAAAAAGAAAGCTTGAGGAAGTCAGGGGAGCTGAAGGGCCACAAAAAGAGCCTTGGTGGCCACATGAAGCCCCTGTGTCGTGCTTTGCTGATTGCTGGTCTATATAGACTAGAAGTATGTCTCTCTGGGGTTTCTGACAGGTGCCATTCCCAGCCCTGTCTGGAGATGCCAAGGCTGAACCTCAGAGGTTTTGCAAGCCGGACTTAGGCATAGCTGAGCTTTTCCTTTCCAGGAACAAAATGGGGTGGGGGGAAGCCTGTGGCCATTTCCACACTGGGATTTTAAAATGGTTCAGAGTGACCTCCAATGGAGGTCTTCTGCACCGTAGAGTGGACTGGGGTGGACTACTTTCTGTAGTTCCACACCTCAGTCCAGTTCTGCGTGACCAGAACTGGTCCTGGCCCAGAACTGGTCACGCAGCATGGTTTCTAAAAACCTCTTTTTTGAGGTTTTTAAAAAGCATGGAGCACGTGAAGCCGTGTAGGTCTGTCACCTGGCTCTGGAGCAGATTTTCAGGCGTGTGCAAGTGCGTGCCTGCAAATCTTCCGGGGGTGGGCTTTTGGCTGGCGAGCTTCTCCGGTTGGTGGAGAGCCTCCACCAACTGGAAGCCACCATCTGGGACGCCAAAGAGCTGTGGAGCGACGAACTCACGCTGCTGCTCTTCGCAACGGACTCACCCAGACAAAGGAAAAATCCGGTGAGCTCCGTTTACAGTCATTTCCCCTCTGACGTCTGAAAAGGGCCTGTGTTTGACAAATGAAGAATTGATAAATTGAAGCCATTCTTGGAGTCCAAATTATGTCACCATCTCTTCTTGAACTGATTTGACTTTCATACCCATTAACATCTGCATCGCTTCAGTGTTTTAATGATTTCCAATTGATGGCCTCCACTTCCAGTAGTCTGTAGTCTTCTGGAGGATATGGACAGTATTGAAACGACCCAGAGCAGAGTTCTGGAGAAAGGTGGTTTCACCCTCACTATTAGTTTCCTACTGCGAGATCCACCGTTTAGGCATTAGACTACAATTCTGAGAGGCAAGGGTTTGAATCCCCACTCAGCCGTGGAAACCCACTGGGTGATCTCAGGCAAGTCACACTCTCTCAACCACAAAGGAAGGCAAAGGCAACCCTTTCCCAAACAGTTCTTGCTAACAAATCTCTATGATAGGGTCACCATAAGTTGGAAACAACTTGAAGGTACAAAGCAACAACTTCCAACCATCTCAGGCACAGAGGAAATGAGTCTCCAAAGTGATTTGAAGTTCCCCACTATAAGGAGGAAGAGTGAAGGTTTCTGTCTAAGTTCCCCATCAGGATTCACCACCGTGCATCGTACCGCTGTGATATATACCACAGTAATAGTCAGCCTCATCTTCAGGTTGGGCCCCTGTGATGACTAGATTCCAGAGGTTGTTAGAAGCATCAGGAGAGACACTGAATCTCACTGGGATCCCTGAGCCCCTGCCGTGGTCACTACTGCTGTAATAGTGGTATACAAGCTGAGGACCACCACCTGATTTCTACTGGTACCAGCCAACCCTATAGATGCCGATGCTGTATCCAGAGGACATGGCGCAGGAGAGATGGACGGTTTCCCCTGGGGAAAAGGATGCTGAGGGCCTCTGAGTCAGGACAGGCTGGGAGGAAGAACCTGCAGGGAGACAGAAGCCACAAGAAAGAAAGAAATGGAAGTGCATCTATGGATAACCACAGGCAAAACGTTTTCCCACAGCTATTTATCAGCCCAGCGTCTCTCCAGGGCTTTCCACTGCCTCCATTACCTGAAAGGCAAGTGAGGAAGAAGAGGAGGGTCAAGGCTCAGGCCGTGGGGAGGGATCCAGATGTGCACTTCATCATGAAGCAAAAGGATCTATCCCCCTGAGACCCTGTGATTTTCTATTTAAAGAAGAAAGGGGTGCTTCCTCCTCCAACCACATCTCATATCATGCTCCTCCTCCATAGGAAGTAGTTCAGGAGATCCACAGCATCAGTTGCTTCAGGAGAAAAGAGGAGGAGCCAAATTGGTGAAGGGACCATTCAAAGTGAGACATCAAATGAACATGCTCCATTATTCACCCTTTGGTTGGAGCAAAAAGCACAACAGCAACTAATGAAATGCAAATGACATCTCTCTCTAGACGCTGCAATAACACACACACTTTATTGGTACAAGATGACGTTGACTTGGTGGCAAAAAAAAAAAACCAAGAAGGTTCAAGTGATGACAGAAAATGCTCAGGAACTCATGGTGGCCTCCCAACTCCAGGGGTTCCTGGATTAAACAGATTATCTGGATCCATTTCATCCAGGCTTCAGTCCTGTTATGGGACAGAGATAGTGTTGGTCGCCTTGGTGGATGACCTATGCTGTGAACTAGTTGGGAAAGTGTGACCCTGTTGGTTCTGCTGAACCTCTCAGCAGCTTTTGATACCATCTACCATGATATCCTTCTGGACTACCTCTCTGGAATGAGACTTTGGGACTCTCTTTTACAACACTTTTGGTCCTTCCTGGAGGAATCAACTCAGAAGATGGTGCTGGAGGATATCTGTTTGGCACCCTGGCCATTGGCCTGGCCTCAAGCCTCAGTTCTCTCCCTCATGCTATTTAACTTACACATGAAACTGCTGGGAAAGGTCTTCTGGAGTTTTAGGGCTCCAAGTCACCAATATACTGATAACACCCAGATCTACCTCTGTTCTCCATCTGATTCGAAGGAAGCTGCCTCGGTACTGAACCAATGCCTTCTTTCTGTACATGACTGTATGAGGGCAAACAAATTGGGATTTAATCCAGACAAGAAAAGGAGGTTCCTAGTCAGTCACAAGGCAGATCAGGGAACAGGAAGTTAGCATGTGCTGGATAGCATTATATTTCCCCTGAAGATGCAGGTTCACAGCTTGGATGTACTCCTGAACACAGCCCAGAGACTGGATGCCTGTGTTCCAATGATGGCTAGGAGTACATTTCTACAGTTAAGAATGATACACCAGCTGCACCCATTTCCTGAGAAGTCTGATCTGGCTATGATGATACACGCCTTGATTACATCCTGTTCGGACTACTGTAACACACTCTATGTGGGGCTGCCCTTGGAAGCTGTTTGGAAACTAATGCCATTCCAAACTGCTGCAGCAAGAATGCTGACTGAGGCCAGTCCCAGGAACCATAAAGCTCTCTCATTAAAACAGCTTTACTGGCTACTGGTTCATTTCTTGGCACAACTCAAATCGCTGGCCAGGATCTAGAAAGCTCCATATAGCTTAGGACCAGACTATCTAAATGACTGTGTCTCCCTTAATGATCTTGCTCAAGTTTTAAGATCTTCAGCGGAAGGCTTTCTCTTGGTCCCACCACCATCACAGGAAAATTTGGAGAAAACACAAGGGAGAGTCTTCTCAGGGGCTACTATCAGGCTGTAGAATTCCCTTCCATGGGAGGCTCCCCTGGCCCCGTCCCTGCTCTCCTTTCACCTGTAGACTTAAAACTATTTGTTTGCATAGGGTTTTAATTGCTTGCAGGCACTTTTCTTGTGGTGTGTAATTTTTGAATGCTTTTAGATAATTTTATAGTGTTTATAAGTTACGCATTTAATGTGAATCACCTTTGGTCACACTCTGGTAGAAAGGTGGCTTATATGTGGAACCAATCAATCAGTCAATCAATCAGATAGCAAACATAACTGCAACAGTGCTGATTTGCATGGAAGAGAGGTGTATTTTTTTTTTTTAAATGACCGGGGTAGCATCCATGTTCAACATGACACACAACAACAACAGCAACTTCAAACCATCTCAGGCACAGATGCAATGAGTCTCCAAAAGTGACTTCACATTCCCTTCTCTGAGGAAGAACAGTGAAGGCTTTTGTCTCAGTTCCCCTCAGATTTCACCACCATGCTTCCTACCACTGTGTTCTGTACCACAGTAATAGTCAGCCTCATCTTCAGGTTGGACCCCAGCAATGACTAGATTCCAGAGGTTGTTGGAGGCATCAGGAGAGACACTGAATCTCTTGGGGATCCCAGGGACTCTGCCCTGGTCACTACTAGTGTGGTAATGGTATACAAATTAAAGTTGGCTGCCTGATTTCTGCTGCTACCAGCCGACTCTATAGTCATTGATGGGGTATTCAGGGGTCATGGCACAGGACAGATGTACAGTTTCACCTGAGGAAAAGGATGCTGAGGGCCTCTGAGTCAGGACAGGCTGGGAGACAGAACCTACAGGGAGACAGAAGGCACAACAAAGAAAGAGATGGAGGTATGTGTGTAGATAACCACAGGCAAAACTTGTACCCACAGCTAGTTCTCAGCACAGCATCTCTCCAAAGCTTTCAGCTGCCTCCGTTACCTGAAAAACAGGTGAGGAAGAAGAGGAGGGCCCAGAACCTGGCTATGGAGAGGGATCCAGACATGTTCTTCATTGTGAAGCAAAGGGATCTAACCTCCTGAGATCCTGTGATTTGGTATTTAAAGAAGAAAAACGTGCTTCCCCCACCAATCACATCTCATCACCTCCAAAGGAAGCAGTTCAAGACATCCTCAGCCTCACTTCCTCTCGGAGAAAAAGGGAGGAGCTAAATCAGGGAAGAGACCATTCAAAGTGAGGCATCTCAGGAACATTCATCTTTTGGTCAGAGCTAAAAGCACAGCAGCAACTTCTGCAATACACAAGACATCTCTCTAGACACTGCAACAATGCACACCTTTTATTGTACGAAGACCCTTTGAGCTCAGGCAGATTTCACCTAGCATGAAAGTGCTCCGGATTGCCACCCACTACTGCTCTCCCAGTTCCAAGGATTGGATCTTTTACTTGAATGAATACATTGAAGATTCGGCACCGTGGTCTTCCTACAGTATGGAAAGCACTGGTGATGAGCAAAGACAAACAGCGAATGTTCTCAACCCACTCTTCTGGGCACAGTTTGTCTGTGGGTTCAAGGAACTCTCATTGCTTAGATCCACAATAAGTTGAAATTGCCACTGTACAATTCTGAGTGGGCATGTTCATCAAGTACAAAAAAAGAAGAAGGCTGCTTTGTACAGATTTCCATCCAGTCCTCTTCTCAGTGAGTGGGAGCAGCTCTCCAGGATTTCACAATGAAACATCTTCACCAGCTCTGCACGATTGAAACTGTGGCCTTCTGTGTGCAAAGCATGTATTCTCAAACGGATTAGCAGCCATTCCTCTGACTACACAGAAAAAGAAGATGGCTTACACCAATCCAGACCACTGGTCCCTCTGATGCCTTATTGTCTACACTGACAGGCTATGGATCTGAAGAATTCTACACATCTTATGCATGTTGCCATCTGAACGTAGTCACACTTATTATAACTCCCTTCCTGCAACAGCTCTGCAGGTTTCTGGTCTGTTTTTGCCCACAAATCAATGTGCTGCTTTATGGCACTGTACAGTGGCCCCTCCACATTTGTGAAAGTTCAAGGTGCAGGATCCTCACAAATGTGGAAAAATTGCGAATAACTCCCCCCCTAGACAATCCCCCCCATTCCCCTCTGGAGCTTCCCCCATCCTATTCCTTCAGCCCTTGCCACAGAGTTCTCATAATCTCTGTGAAGCATTAAAAAAACCAAGTCATGAAAGCAGAGTGTAGTGTTCTTAATGCCGTTCCAGATTTAAGAATCTCCTCATGTGAATGGGACAATATGTAATCAGTCTTGCCTGTGTCATCCACAAGAGCTGTATTGCCCACCTAGCTTCATTGTGACAAATTTAACACTCCACTCCGCCAACCTTGCCCCTTACAAGAGTCAAAGCTTCATGGCCTTGGGATAGTGGAGGTCATTCCTCAGGAAGTTCCTCCTAATGTTTAGGGGAATCACTTTTCCTGAAGTTTAAAGCCATTGCTCTGTAGTGTCCCAGTGTCTGGAACAGCAGGAAACAGGCTTCCTCTATTCTCCATATGGCATCCCTTCAAATATTTAAACATAGTTATCATGTTGCTTCTTAATCTTTTCTTCTCCAGACTAAGCATACCCAACTCATGTTCCACCCAGTGCTGCTGATGCCTCCCTTCTGTGCTTGGATAGTGGCATCGGGGCTTCATCAGAAATGACATGAACCGCCTCAATACCAGGAGCAGAGAGGCTCTTCCTAGCATGGTTGTGGAGGGAGGGAGAACCAGACTAGCCCTGCTTTTCTTTCTGCCTGACTCAAGTAGCAGCATCCCTTTTAATTCTTCAATCGCACCCTGGGTCCCTCCCTTCCACTTATTCTACCCTGCTTTCCCTTTAAAACCAACACATCAGTGGAAAAAGGGCAAAGCTTATCAATGGTTATTCAAAAAGAATTGACAACCTCTAGTAGTGTGTTTTATAAAAGTAAAATTGAAGAAAAGTACTCTGTTGAAGTAGAAATCAGAAAAAATAGAATGAAATCTGTATTAAAATAACACGCAGGGGAAAAGGTATTGGGTTTTGGAAGAATATTCCAACAAAACAACACTTCTCCAAAGATGGTTAACTAATCTCTTCAAATCACTACAGCATTCCAGAACAGAACATTCCTAAATACACACACACACACACACACACACACACACACACACACACAGAACTTTAGTTCCCCTTAACACAAAGGTGCAATTCCACACTCAGGAGTCCCACTTTCTAACCCACTCAGCAGTGGTTTGGTTGCTTCTCTGCCTCACACTTGGCCACTGAGAAGACAACCCTCTTTCCAGACAATCCCTTTGGTTGACTGAAGGCTCTGACTTAAAGTTCTCCCCAAGAATCTCACCAAAAGAAGCTAGAATCCAATTCATGCTCCCTATACTGATGCCTTCTGTTGTCTCACTCACAGTCTCTCCCTCTTACTAGGGCAGGTTTTCACTCAGACAGAGCCAATCGGGCTATATGGCACCCAGCTACTACAGCTTCTCTGCTAGTCACATCTCCAGGCTCCAGCACAGTGGTCTTAACTGTTCCATAAGATAACCACTTCATTAGCTTCTGAACTGCTTCTCTATAGTCGTCAAAAAGAGCGTAGTTTTGTCAGCTATAAGTGGAGCATCTTCTCCCTCTAATTTTTTTGCTTTCAGCAATGAGCATTCATGCATCATTAATATGAGGCAGAGACTGCCCTGCTCAGGACTCAAAAATTCGGGACGCCCATGGCTTCCTTGACTGAATTAACCCATTTTCCTCTTTTCCTACTACCTTTGCACTTTTCCTGCCATTACTGCCTTTTCCAGTGAAAAAGAGGAACAGACCTATTAAAAATTTGAGAAGAATCATAAGCTCATATCTAGTCTGAAGAACCTAAAGCTGTCCTATATTTCTCAAAGATATAAGTACCACATTCAGTCCAACCAACGTCTTCAATTATTTGGATTTCTCCAGTCTTCAGAGGAAGAGTGAAGGTCCTTGTCTCAGTTCCCCCTCAGAATGTATCACCGTGAAACATGCCACCAGTGCTATACCAGGTGTAACAGTAATAATCTGCCTCGTCTCCAGGCTGGGCATTGGTGATGCTTAAGTAGTCAGTGTTCCCAGAGGCAGAGGCCATGAACCGATTCGGGATCCCATCTCCTCTGCTACTGCAGCCATCACAGTGCACAAAGCACGGGGCCTGGCCAGCTTTCTGTTCAACCCAGTAGACGTAGCTGCTCCAGCTGCCGCTGCTTTTAGAAGAGGAGAATTTGACTGTTCCTTCTGGGGCTACAGACTCCAAGGCAGGCTGGGTCATCGTTGCCTGTGAAATGACACCTTGATCAGAAAAATGAAAAAAAAAAACAATTATAATTGATACTCTGTCCTCAGCTACCACAAAGTCATTCCCCTCTTATGAGAGATGCACTGTATTGTGGTTGCAGTTTTTGTCCCTCACATCCTTACCTGTGCAGTAGGTGAGCAAGGAAAAGAAAAGCAGAGCCCAGGCCATGGTGAGCAATCCAAAGGAGTGTGGATTTCGGAAGGGGACAGAACACGTTGACATATTCCTTCCGCCTTTTATAAAGATTGCACCCAATGAAAGAATAGCCCCTTCATGCAAATCTCTCCTATAGTCCTTGGCTCTCCCAGAACACTGACATGACTGGATAAGGGGAGTGGGGAATACTTCACTGCAACAAGGCAGAGTCCTGTCCTCTCCCAAATAGACTGTGGTTAAGTCCTCACTGAAAAAAAAACTCTCTGAATTCAACTTCACTAGACAACTACCAGCCTGTCTTCAATATCCCATTTGGGGGCAAGTTTCTGGACCACATGGTAGATTCCCAACTCCAGGGGTTCCTGGATGAAACAGATTATCTGGATCCATTTCAATCAGGTTTCAGTCCTATTATTGGACAGAGACTGCATTGGTGGATGATCTATGCTGTGAGCTAGTTGGGAGAGTGTGACCCTGTTGGTTCTACTGAACCCCTCAGTAGCTTTTGATATCATCTACCATGATATCCTTCTGGACCACCTCTCCGGGATGGGGCTTGGGGACACTCTTTTACAACCGTTCTGGTCCTTCTGGTCCTGAGTCATCTCAGAAGGTGGTGCTATAGGATTTCTGTTGGACACCTGGGCCACTGGACTGTGGGATCCCTCAGGGCTCACTTCTGTCCCTATGCCATTTACTTATAGATGAAACTATGTCACCAATATGCTGATAACACCTAGATCTACCTCTGCTCTCCCTCTGATTCAAAAGAAGCTGCCTCTGTACTAAACCAATGCCTTCTATCAGTAATGGACCGTATGAGGACCAAAAAATTGGAACTTAATCCAGACAAGAAAAGGGAGTTCCTGGTCAGTCACAAGGCAGATCAGGGAACAGGGAGTTAGCATGTGCTAGATAGTCTTATATTCCCTCTGAAGATGCAGCTTCACAGCTTGGAAGTACTTCTGAACTCAGCCCAGTGACTGGATGCCCATGTTTTCATGATGGCTGTTACCACCGTGATCTGGCCTGGCCTTGGTGAACCAAAGATATCATTTTGATATCACAATTCGGCCTTCTGCCACCAGCCAAGTGTTTGTGAGGCCCCACCGAACAAGCGTGAAGCTAGGCATGGATGATACTTGTTGCTCCTATCAAACACCAGATATTACCAGATCCTCTTCAGGGGGAGACCTCCCGACACAAACACCTCAATTACAAATGCACAGTAAAACAAAAGGACTCTCTGCCTGAGAGAACACCCTGGCGAGCTAGGCACTTAACGGTCGGGCTAGCCGCATCTACATACCGGCCATACCATTGTCAATTCAGACTATAATTCAATCATGTAAATTCTGACCTTTTCGGAGGCTTTGTCTCCAGCCGAAAACTTATTGTTCTCACCAGAGACCAGTCTAGCCTGCGGTCGTTCTCTTCCCTATAAAAATCCCCCGTTCTGAGAGCTCTTTGAAACTCTCGTCGGACCTTGCTGAAATCACTTGAACCAAGTGGACTTCGCTGGACATGGCTGAACTCCACTGGAACTCTTGCTGAAAATCACTTGCTGAAATCACTTGAAGCTCCCATCAGATCTTCTTCCTCGCCTCACTTGTGCTTGGTCCAGCAGACTCCCCTCGGTCTCCACACCGGGTTTCCTCCTCTTCAATTGGTGTCTCCAGGACTTCGGACAGGTGGCGTATTGCCCATTCCCCCAATTCTCTTTCTTTCCTTTTCTAGTTAGGAGTGTGCTTGTGCTTTATTATTGTTTGTTTAATAAATACTGTTAGTATTTTAAAACTGCTTGACTCCTCACTGACCTGAACCGGTATACATAGGATAAAAGATCCTGCTGCGTTGCCATGCCTCTCGTTAGCCAAGAGAGTGCTCCAGCTAATTTCCTCCATCTTTGCTTGTTGTTTGGTTGTTTGGGCGCCCCTCCCGGGACCCCCAATTTACAGGGTAACATGGCCAGGAGTACATTTCCACAGTTAAGACTAGTGCACCAGCTGCACCCTTTCCCTGAGAAGTCAGATCTGGCTATGATGATACGTGTCTTAATTACATCCTGTTTGGACCACTACAACACTCTCTATCTGGGGCTGTCCTTGGAACCTGGAAACTTCAGCTATTCCAAAAATGCTGCAGTCAGAATGTTGACTAGAGCCAGTCACAGGGAACACAGAACTCCCTCAATGAAGCGAATCATTTCTAAGCACAATTCAAAGTGCTGGTCAAACCCTATATGGCTCAGTCCCAGGCTATCTGAAAGACCAATTCTCCCTGTACAAACCTGCCAAAGTTTTACATTCTACAGGAGGCAGCTTTCACTTGGTCTCACCAGTGGTGTTACAGGCTTGCAGTGTTGCAGGACACAACAGAGACCTTCTCAGTGTCACCTCTCAGGCTGTGGAATTCCCTTCCATGAGAGGCTAGCCTGTCCCCATCCCTGCTCTCCTTTTACCTGTAAGTTTAGACCTATTTGTTTGCATAGGATTCTCATTGCTACAGACAACTTTCTTATACTGTGTGTAGGTATGTATGTGCTTTCCTGTAATTTTTGAGTGCCTTTTGAATGATTTGATACTGTTTATAAGCTATGGTTTTAGTGTGAGCCACCTTGGGTCATTCTAGGAGAAAAGCAGCATATAAATGGAACCAACTGATCAATCATTCAGGTAGCAAACTTAACTGCAATAGGCCTGGTTTGCATAGAAGTGAGGTGTATTTTTTAAGAAGAAGACTGGGATGGTGTCCATGTTCAATACAACACACAAAAACAACAACTTCCAGCCATTCAAGGCACAGATGAAATGAGTCTCCAAGGTGACTTCACTTTCCCTACTCTGAGGAGGAAGAGTGAAGGTTTCTGTCTCAGTTCCCCATCAAACTTCACCACCGTGCATCCTGTTGCTGTGTCATGTACCACAGTAATAGTCAACCTCATCTTCAGGTTGGGCCCCTGTGATGACTAGATTCCAGAGGTTCTTGAAGGCATCAGAAGAGATGCTGAATCTCTCGGGGATCCCTGGGCCTCTGCCCTGGTTGCTGCTAGTATAATAGTGGTATGCAAGCTGAGGACCACCACCTGATTTCTGCTGGTACCAGCCAACCCTATAGCTGCCGATGCTGTATCCAGAGGGCATGGCGCAGGAGAGACGGACGGTTTCCCCTGGGGAAAAGGATGCTGAGGGCCTCTGAGTCAGGACAGGCTGGGAGGAAGAACCTACAGAGAGACAGAAGCCACAAGAAAGAAAGAAAGAAATGGAAGTGTGTCTACGGAGAACCACAGGCAAAACTTGTACCCACAGCTAGTTATCACCACAGCATCTCTCCATGGCTTTCAGCTACCTCCATTACCTGAAAGGCAGGTGAGGAAGAAAAGGAAGGCCAAGGCCCAGGCTGTGGGGAGGGATCCAGACATGCTCTTCATCATGAAGCAAAGGGATCTAACCACCTGAGACCCTGTGCTTTGCTATTTAAAGGAGGAAAAGTTGCTTCCCCCACCAATCACATCTCACTGCATGCCCCTCCTCCAGGTGAAGCAGTTCAGGAGATCCTCAATATCACTTCCTCCTAGAGAAAAAGGGAGGAGTACAATCAGTGAAGAGCCCATTCAAAGTGAGGCATCGAAGGAATATGCACATTGTTCTCCCTTCAGTCTCAGCTGAAAGCGCAACAGCAGCTTCTGAAAGACATCTCTCTAGAAACTGCAAGAACACTCACAATTTATTGTATGTAGACTCTTTGAGCTCAGTAAGATTTCATCTAGCATAAAAATGCTCAGGATTGCAACCCAGTGCCACCCTCCAAGTTCCAGGAAGTGGGTCTTTTACTTGAATGAATATATTGGTGATTGGGCACTGTGGTCTTCCTATGGTAAGGCAAGCACTGGTGATGAGCAAAGACACACACCGAAATTCTCAACCCACTTGCCTGAATACAGTTTGTCTGTGGCTTCAAAGAACTCTCATTGTGTTTATTCACGGTAGGTTGGAATTGCTGCTGTACAAATGGCAGCTGGGTGGACATGTTCACATGTTCTCACAAAAGAGAAGAAGACTGCCTTATGTAGAGTCCCATTTCTGGTCCATTTACTTCAGTCCTGTTCTCAGTGAACCTGAGCAACTTTCCAGGACTTCACAATGAAACATGTTCACTAGCTCTACCTGGAGCCAGTGACTGAAACTGGAGCCTTCTCCATGCAAGGCATGCTTTCTGGAACAGATCATAAGCCATTCCTCTGGCTATGCCAAAAACCCTCACCCTCACCGATAGATATATCTGGTGGGAAGCCAGGAGAGGGCCTTCTTAGTGGCTGCCTCCAGGCTCTAGAACTCCCTTCTGAGAGATGTTAAGATGGGCACCCTCTTTGCTCTCCTTTTGTCATGTCAGCTGTGCTCCATGAGAAAACTGATCCAGCAATATGAAATGCCTGTTGACTATGCCCGTATAAAATATTGTTGTAGTGAGTTGTCATCTTGGTGTAATGTAAGGCTTGGATGAACATCATGTATGACAGGTCACCATGTGTTATATGTTTAACATCAGGTAAAATCTGAATGGTTATAGTAAGGGTGTATTCAGCCACGTTCTCAAGGCAGGGCTCTGTTGACTTAAACGTGGTAACAGTCAACAGGTGATTTACCATGTATGAGTTTTAAAGGACCTAGGCTAGAATTGTATGTCACAATATATTGTGTATCAGAGGAAAGGATATATAAAAGGAGAGGAATCCATGAGAGTAGGTTGAGAGATGCTGGCCCCAAGGCATCTGGCCAGGGTTAAGATAGATACACTAAGAACTGAGATAGAGATAACACCAGATGAGTTAGGAAACAATCTGGGAAACTTTGGGGGGACTGGCAAGATGAAAGTAGGGAAATAACAAGCTCCCATGGGAACCACTGGGAGTTTTGGGAAGGGGGAAGACCCAAAGAAACCACTGAGGGAATTGGGCACACATAAGTGTGGGTCACTATTTAACCAAGTGTGTGTTGTAGAATGTTAGCTTCAGCAACCATGGTAAGCTATGCCTCATATACCTCATTAAACATCGTTGGAAAACCCTGTGTGTGTTTTCTTGGGAGTAATAGAGTAGCCAGCACATTGTTACCCTGTAAATTGGGGGTCCCAGGAGGGGCGCCCAAACAACCAAACAATAACAAGCAAGATGGGGGAAATTAGCTGGAGCACTCTCTTGGCTAACGAGAGGCAGGGCAATGCAGCAGGATCTTTTATCCTATGTATACCGGTTCAGGTCAGTGAGGAGTCAAGCAGTTTCAAAATACTAACAGTATTTATTAAACACAAATAATAAAAACACAAGCACACTCCTAACTAGAAAAGGAAAGAAAGGGAATTGGGGGAATGGGCAATACGCCACCTGTCCGAAGTCCTGGAGACACCAATTGAAGAGGAGGAAAGAAACCCGGAGTGGAGACCGAGGGGAGTCTGCTGGTCCAAGCGGCAGCAAGGTGAGGAAGAAGATCCAACGGGAGCTTCAAATGATTTCAGCAAGTGATTCAGCTAGAGTTCCAGTGGAGTTCAGCCAGGTCCAGCGAAGTCCACTGAACTACCAAAACTGGGGGGGTTTTATAAGGAAAAGAACGACCGCAGGCTAGACTGGTTTTGGGTGAGAACAATAAGGTTTGGGCTGGAGACAAAGCCTCCGAAAGGTCAGAATTTGCATAGAATCATAGAATCATAGAAATGTAGAGTTGGAAGAGACCACAAGGGCCATCCAGTCCAACCCCCTGCCATGCAGGAAAACCCTCAAAGCACTCCCGACAAGTGGCCATCCAGCCTCCGCTTAAAAACCTCCAACGAAGGAGACTCCACCACACTCTGTGGCAGCACATTCCACTGCCGGACAGCCCTGACTGTCAGGAAATTCCTCCTGAGGTTCAGGCGGAATCTCCCCTCCTGCAGCTTGCATCCATTGCTCCTTATCCTGGTCTCAAGAGCAGGAGAAAACAAACCCACTCCCTCCTCGACATGACACCCCTTCAAATATTTAAACATGGCTATCATGTCCCCTCTCAACCTTCTCTTCTGCAGACTAAACATACCCAGCTCTCTAAGTCTGTCCTCATAGGGCATGGCTTCCAGGCCCCTCACCATTTTGGTTGCCCTCCTCTGGACCTGCTCCAGCTTATCCATATCCTTCTTGAATTGGGGTGCCCAGAACTGGACACAGTATTCAAGATGAGGTCTAACCAATGCAGAATAAAGTGGTACCAATACCTCCCTCGATCTAGACACCATATTCCTATTGATGCAACCAAGAATTGCGTTGGCCTTCTTGGCTGCCGCATCACACTGCTGACTCATGTTCAGCTTGTGGTCTATGAAGACTCCTAAATCCCTTTCACACGTACTGTTAGCCAGCCATGTGTCCCCCATCCTATATTTCTGCATACCATTTTTTCTGCCTAAGTGTAGGACCTTACATTTCTCTCTGTTGAAATTCATTTTGTTAGCCTTGGCCCAGCTCTCCAATCTGTCCAGGTCCTTTTGAATTTTGATCCTGTCATCAGGCATATTAGCAACCCCTCCCAATTTGGTGTCATCTGTAAATTTGATCAGCGTGCCCTCTATTCCTTCATCCAAGTCATTAATGAAGATATTGAACAGCACCGGGCCCAGGACAGAACCCTGTGGCACCCCGCTAGCCACTTCTCTCCAGGATGAGAATCTGCCATTGGTGACCACCCTTTGGGTACGGTCAGTCAACCAGTTACAAATCCACCTGACAGTAGCCCTGTCCAGTTCACATCTTACTAGCTTCTTTGCAAGAATGTCATGGGGAACTTTGTCAAAGGCCTTACTGAAATCAAGATATACTATGTCCACGGCATTCCCTTCATCTATCAAGCAAGTAACTCTATCATAAAAAGAGATAAGATTAGTCTGGCATGACCTATTTTTGAGAAATCCATGTTGACTTTTCGTAATTACGGCATTGTTTTCTAAGTGATTAGAAACTGACTGTTTGATGATCCGCTCCAGGATCTTTCCAGGTACTGATGTCAGGCTGACTGGGCGATAATTATTTGGGTCCTCTTTTTTTCCCTTCTTGAAGATGGGGACAACATTTGCCCTCCTCCAGTCTGCCGGAACTTCTCCGGTCCGCCAAGAGTTTTCAAGGATTATAGCAAGAGGTTCCGCAATGACCTCTGCTAGTTCTTTTAAAATCCTAGGATGCAATTCATCTGGCCCTGGAGACTTGAATTCATCCATTGTGGCCAGGTATTCTTGTACTACCTCTCTATCTATTCTGTGCTGCATTTCCCCCACTTCCTCACCTGCTCCCCAACCGCCAGGTTGAGTGTTTTTATCCTTTTGGGAAAAAACTGAGGCGAAGAAGGTGTTGAGGAGTTCTGCCTTTTTCTTCCTCCTGTTATTAATTCACCATCTTCCTTGCGCAGTGACCCTATCGTCTCCTTCTTTTTCCTTTTGCTACGGACGTATTTAAAAAAGCCCTTTTTATTGTTTTTAATGTCTCTGGCCAGCCTAAGTTCGTTCTGTGCTTTAGCCTTTCTGACCTTCTCCCTACATCTCCTGGCTACTTGCTTATAATCTTCTTTGGTGATTTCCCCCTTCTTCCATTTCCTGTACATGTTTTTCTTAATACTTAGCTCAGCTGAGAGCTCTTTAGTCAACCATTCCGGTTTGTTCAGATGCCTTCCATTTTTCCTCCTTAATGGCACAGTTTTAGCCTGTGCCTTCAGTACCTCCCTTTTAAAGAACTCCCATGTATCCTGAACTCCTTTCTCATTGACTATTCTTGACCACGGGATTTCAACCAGAAGCTCGTTCAGTTTACAGAAGTCTGCTTTTTTAAAATCTAAGACGAATGCCTGGCTACAAGTGCCTTCTCTTCCCCACTGAATGCCAAATTCTAATAGGGCGTGGTCACTCTCTCCTAAAGATCCAACCAGTTCTACGTCATTAACAAGGTCTTCCCTGTTGGTCAGGATCAGATCCAGAATATTTGATCCCCTTGTCGCCTCTTCCACCTTCTGGACCATGAAATTGTCTGCAAGACAAGCAAGAAACTTGCTGGACCTTGCTGTCTTGGCAGAGTTTGACTGCCAACATATATCCGGGTAGTTGAAATCTCCCATTATTACTGTATCTCTCCTTTTTGAATGTGCAGTCATTTGGTCTATGAAAGCGCCATCGAGGTCCTCAGTCTGGCTTGGAGGTCTGTAGTAAACCCCCACTATAATATCCCTATTGTTTCTCGCTCCCTTAATTCTTACCCAGATGCTCTCGACCTGGCTTCCGGTGTTCAAGTCATGGATCTCTTCACAGGTGAAAACATCCTTGACATATAAGGCTACTCCTCCTCCTTTCTTATTTGGTCTATTTCTACAAAATAGGCTATACCCCTCTATTCCTACATTCCAATCGTGAGACTCATCCCACCAGGTCTCAGTGATGCCTATCAAATCATATTTATTTTGCCGTACTAGGAGTTCAAATTCATCTTGTTTGTTTCCCATACTCCGTGCATTAGTGTAGAGACACTTAAGTCTCCGTGCCCTTCCTGTAAGTCCCATAGCATTGTTTCCACCCCTCCCACGATTGGATGCTATTCCTACTTGGCCAATATCATTTGGGCCTTTTTCCCCTTCACTTGCTGAGTCCTTGTCCTGAATAATCTTGTCTCCCTCCCCAGTTGTGCTTAGTTTAAAGCCCTCCTAATCCTCCTTGTGAGACTGTTTGCAAAAACGTTCCTGCCAAGTTTCGTGAGGTGCAGCCCATTCCTTGCCAGAAGCCCATGTTCATGGAATTTCAAGCCATGATCCAAAAAGCCAAATTGTTGGCGGTGGCAAAATGTGCGGAGCCAGCTGTTGACCTCTACTATTGTCCTTTCCCTTCGTGCACCATATCCTTGAACAGGGAGGATTGATGAAATGACCACCTGCGCACCAAGGTCCTTAAGTTTTCTCCCCATAAGCTCGTAGTCCTTTGTGATGTGGTGAAAGCTGCGCTTCACCGTGTCGTTGGTTCCAACGTGAACCAAAACGAGGGGCTTACGGTCAGTGGGCTTGACCAGCCTGGCTAGCCTCTCTGTTACGTGGTTTATCCTGGCCCCAGGAAGACAGCAGACCTCTCGATTGAGCAAGATTGAATTATATGACGAATTGACAATAGTATGGCCCATATGTAGATGCGGCTAGCTCGGCTGTTAAGTGCCTAGCTCGCCAGGGTGTTCTCTCAGGCAGAGAGTCCTTTTGTTTTACTGTGCATTTGTAACTGAGGTGTTTGTTTCGGGAGGTCTCCCCCTGAAGCGGATCTGGCAATATCTGGAGTTTGATAGGAGCAACAAGTATCATCTATGCCTAGCTTCGCGCTTGTTCGGTGGGGCCTCACAAACACTTGGCTGATGGCAGAGTAAGGCCGAATTATGATATCAAAAATGACATCTTTGGAAATTCGTATCATGGATTGAAGCAATTTATAAACAACAGCAAGCAAAATTGGTGGTAAATGGCGAAAGAACACAACTAATAGAGCTGAAGAGAGGGATAAGACAAGGATGTCCACTTTCATCCTTGCTATTTATAAAGACATTGGAGATATTAAATAATACTATAAGGGATGATAAAGATATTAAAGGAGCTCAAATTAAGAGTTATCAATATAGATTAAAAGCCTTTGCTGATGATCTGGTGATTTTTCTGGAGGATCCATGTAGTGGTATTAATAAACTGACAGAAACAATTCACGAATATGGATAATATTCAGGTTCTAAGATAAATGTGGAAAAAACAACTTTCTTGACTAAAAATTTAACAGAGACAGAAGAGATGGAAATTGTGCAAAAAACAGGTTTTCAGAGAGCAAAAAAAGCAAAATATCTGGGTATCTGGATAGCTAAGAGAAACAATGAGTTATTTGTGAACAGTTATGAAAAAAATGTAAAGAAATTTCTAAGGACATGGAAAACTGGACTGGGCTACATTTGTCATTGCTAGGGAGGATTGCGGTTATAAAGATGAATATACTGCCGAAGATGAACTTTTTGTTCCAAAATTTGCCAGTAATAATAAATAAGAAACCCTTCATACAATGGAAGAAAGAACTAACCAAGTTTATATGGCAAGGCAAAAAACCCAGGATTAAATGGAAGACTTTAACAGATCAGAAAACTAGAGGAGGTCTGGGTTTACCAGAATTACAGTCGTATTATAAGGCTGCGTCTCTTGTATGGATTAAAGACTGGATGGACCTTCAAGATGCAAAGATGTTGACATTGGAAGGAGCAGACCTGAGGATGGGATGGCATGCATATGTGTTTTATGATAAAGCAAAAGTTGATAAAGAGTTCACAAATCATTATATCAGAAAATCTCTTTTGAAAGTTTGGGAGGACTTTTAAGTCCAAAAACATTCGGCAGCTACCCTCCTGGGTCTCTCCGCAAGAAGCTTTCTTTGGTAGATGGGTTGCAACTAAAAAGTGGCTTCGGTATGAAGACTTGATTGAGAGGTCCGAGACAAATGATATATATTTTAAATCAAGAGACAAGTTAGAACAAGAGGGAACAGTTTTAAATTGGTTTCCATATAGACAATTAAAGGAGAGGTTTCAGATGGATTTGAAGACATATGGAATTGAATTTGAGGGAAAGACTGGGGTGATTAAGAGTCTGTTTAATAACCCCCGCACCTCTTAGCTCAAATAACTCAGGAGCTATTGCAACAGGAGATGTATGAAGAAACAGTTAAAGCAGCTATGATTTCTTGAGCCCAGAATATAGGTCATTCAATACAGCTGGACTCCTGGTATGGAGTTGGAAAATGACGAATAAATTTACTGTGGCTCAGAATTTAAAAGAGAACTACTATAAGATATTTTATAGATGGTACTTAACACCAGACAAATTACAAAAGATGTACAAAACAGGTACTAGGCTTTGTTGGAAATGTTCGAAAGAAGTGGGTACGACCTGTCATATATTCTGGACCCGTCCAAAGGCAAAGAAATATTGGTCTGAAATACATAATAAGATATGTGAAATATTGAAGTTGAGAGTCCCTATGACTCCTGAAATGTATTTACTGAATATGATAGATATAGTTGACAATACAATTATAAAGAAACATTGGAGGATAATATTGTATATGATAACTAGAGCATGTACTGAATATGCAAAGATATGGAAAATGCAGAAAATACCGACAGTAGAACAATGGTGGGGGACTTTTATGGAGAATAAAAATGCTGATATAGTATCACAAAGACTGAAAGGGAAAACAGATGATGAAATTCAGAAAGAATGGCAAATTGTCGAGTTGGGCGGGGAAGCGAGTTTAAGAAGTCAGTAATTCATGGTTTTATGTGGAAACTTAAATGTATGGTCTTATATTGATATCATGAAGCTTGATAAAGAAAATGAAATGCAATGTACCTACATAATAAATGGTAATGCAGTACTAGGGGAGAAAACGAAGTAAAATGACAATGAAGATGGAATCAGGATCAGTTAGGAAGTATCAAGAAATATTGCATGTGAATTAACAATAAGAAAAATGTTTGTTTTATTCTGTTGAAATTTTAATGAAATGAATTATAAAAAGAAATGATATCTTTAGTTCACCAAAGCCAGGCCAGATCGCAGGGGTAACAACATGACACCTTTGCTAGGCAGGTGAAGACATTTTTGTCTCAGAAATCCAAGATCAACTCAGGCCTGAACTCTCCCTAGCAGCCAAAATGACTAAACTGAAGCCGTCATACTTTGAACATGTCAAGATAACACAGGTCCTTGGAAAAAACAATAATGCTTGGTAAAGTGAAAGACGGTAGGAAAAGAGAGAGACTGCCACATTACAGGCAGGCAGACTCGATTAAGGAAGCCACGGCCCTGAGTCTGTTGATGATGCGGTAAAGTCTCTCACCCAAAGGATTGCCACAAGATGAGGTTGATTTCAGGGCAAGGAACAAGAAGCAGTTTCAAATGATGATAGCAGATGCTCAGATCTATGTTTTCAGAGTTTGAATATTTCTGAATATTTCAGCTGGACAGAAGGAAGGAAGGAAGGAAGGAAGGAAGGAAGGAAGGAAGGAAGGAAGGAAGGAAGGAAGGAAGGACAGACAGACTGTAGAAATAGTTCTATCTGGCAACACAGAACAAGAGTAGAATCAACTTTCTTGGCCTTTCTAGGAAGGCAAGGAAGGACTTGAGAGGAAAAACTAAAGAAGAAACAAGGAACCTATGGCATTCCAGATGTTCTGGACTCCAAATCCTATCATCTCTGACCGTGCGTCAGACTGATTGAAGATGTGGGGAACCCAGGAATAGAGGGTTGGATCTCTGTGAGTAGGTGAGCAGGAAGGACAGCTTAAGAGAACAGATGTTTCAACTGAAGACCTTGCTTCTTGCTTTTGATCTTCCAGTAGAAGTCCTTCAAGAGTGTCAATAATGCTGCAGCAGAAGATAAGGCTTACCAGCAGGGGGAAATCTTGACCGATAGCACGCTCTACAGGTCAAAGACTGAAAACACAAGACACCCCCGGAATTTCCTCCTGAAAACAGGTTGCTATGAAGCAACTGTGGCAGAAGACTGTTGTTCTTACATTACTAAACAATACTGAATAAGCATGAAAGTGTTCTTATATGCTGTTGTACCTTTATGAGGGGTAATTGTTATAGATAATGTTATTGCATGAAATTTAATAACACTTTCTTCAAACAGTGAAAACAAAACTTGGTATAAAAGCCCTCCTGATGGTTGCAGAAACAGAGTGTTTTTCGAAGACGTATCAAATTTCTGTTGATGTCTTATCTGTGTGGAAGTTCCCCTGCAGAAGCAATTGGATGTTTCTGTCTGATGTGGAACACTGGCATTCAGTCCAACCTCGCAGAAGTGGAGTTGCACATGTAGTGTTGTTGGGCATGCAGGTGTGTCCAGAAAACTGTAAGGAACACCTGTCTGCATCTCAGACACTATTCATAGTACAAAAAGCTGCTTGTCAGTACTTGATCTTCACAAAGCTGGACACCCATGCAAGAGTGCTCAACCACTATGAAGGTTCTCTTGCTCCACCACACCCAAAAGGTGCAGGTGGTGTAAGTTGTGTCTGCTGCCAGTCATATCATGCAACTGTGGAAAAGGTGGACCATCATTTCCCCCTGAAGGTTAAAAGTTAGGGTAGCACGCATCTCATAATCCAGAACGGGCTCAGAATAATAGAAAAAAGGAAAATGCACTGATACCAAGGGTGAAGCAGAGATAGATTTTCTTTCCTGAAAGGAAGAGAGCTCCCAATAAGGGCATCATATCCTGTCATCCTGCTGTTCCCAAAGAGCCACGGCCCACACTAAATCAGCTTAAAGGGAGGAACACCAAAGCAAAGTGTGAGAGTGCACAGAAAGAGGTGACAATTAGATTTAAATAATCAGCCAAGAACCTGTGTCAGTAGAAGGGCATAGGTGACATCAGCTGTCCTCAAACCTTCTGATGACCTTCCTGCACCCTCATATACAGACATAGATTTCAAGAAAATATTAGACACAGGAGACACAAAACATGCCCAGAACTTCTTGCCTGTGTACTCTGCCTCCAATGAAACCAGATAAGTTGTCTGGACAACACTCACAGCCAGTCAGCCACTTCACTTCATATTAAAAGCTTGCCTGATCAAATACTGACAATGAGAAGAAAACATCTCTGCCGTATGATAGATGAGATATCCTGACATGCATTAGCATCACACAGTGTTAGTGCTCTCACTCTTCCTTGTCTCAGAGATCATGACCTTGTTGCTCTCTGAGGAACTTAAATGGCTGAACTTTTACTCTTGAGCAAGCTATTAAAGAATTGTGGTGGTTGCTTTGAGAAATGAGCTGGTAGAGTCCAGCCTTTTGCAGGAGAGGGAAATAGATGTTTTTCTGCTCCAAAACTATAAACCAAAAAGCTTCTTGGGCAAAATTAAAGACTTTCCAAGAAGACATGTTGGCCTGCTAGGATGGAAACCTCTGGGCCAAGAGCTGTGCACTCCTACTATTGCCACAGTTAATATGACAACAGAGAATCTTCAACCACTTAAGATATTTAATGGGGTCAACATAATCCCCACCCCTTGAAAATATCTTTCAAGATCTTCTCCCATCCTGAGAACTTCAAACAATTGTTCCCTATTTGAAGAGTGTTAGAAAACAAAAAAGCCATGCTAGATTAAAAGTTCATTGTGGCCATCATTCTGTTCTCCAAATGACCAACCAGTTGTCCCTAGGAAATGGACAAGCAGGATATAAGTGCAATAGCTTTTCCTGCTTCTGGTCATAGCTACTGGTATTGAGAGGCACATTGCCTCTGATAGAGGAGGAAGCATGTATCCTTCCAGAATAGTAGCCTGTCATTTTTCAACAGAGGAACTTGTTTCTTCTTCTTATGTGCTGTCAGGTCAGCTTCAATTCCAATTTATTAGAGACCTCCAAGAACCAACTGCCCCTCACAGGACTTACAAATTCAGGACAGCCATGGCTTCCTTGACTGAATCAATCCATCCTCTTTTCCTACTGCCTTGCACTTTTCTCCACATTATTGTCTTTTCCAGCGAAACAGAGGAATAGACCCATTAAAAATTGAGAACAATCATCAGCCTATGGCTAGTTTAAATAAGCTAAAGCTCTCTTATTCTTCATAAAAATGTAAGTACCACATTCAGTCCAACCAACATCTTCAATTATTTGGATTTCCCCAGTCTGCAGAGAAGAGTGAAGGTTCTTGTCTCAGTTCCCCCTCAGAATGTATCACCGTGAAACATGCCACCAGTGCTATACCAGGCGTAACAGTAATAATCTGCCTCGTCTCCAGGCTGGGCATTGGTGATGGTTAAGTAGCCAGTGTTCCCAGAGGCAGAGGCCGTGAACCGATTCGGGATCCCATCTCCTCTGCTGCTGCAGCCATCACAGTGCACAAAGCGGGGGGCCTGGCCAGCTTTCTGTTGAGCCCAGTAGACGTAGCTGCTCCAGCTGCCGCTGCTTTTAAAACAGGACAATTTGACTGTTCCTCCTGGGGCTACAGACTCTGAGGCAGGCTGAGTCACCGTTCCTTGTGAATTGACACCTTGACAAGAAAAATGGGAAAAAATAACATTACAATTGATACTCTGTCCTCAGCTATCCCAAAGCTGAGAAACGCACTATGTTGTTGTTGCAGTGTTTGTCGCTTATGTCCTTACCTATGCAGTAGGTGAGCAAGGGAAAGAAAAGCAGAGCCCAGGCCATGGTGAGCAATCCAAAGGAGTGTGGATTTCGGAAGAGAAGAGAACAGATTGCCATGTTCCCCCCACCTATAAAAATATTCCCCAATTGAAGGGAGGGCACTTTATGCAAATCTCTCCTATGGTCATTGGCTCTCTAGAACTTCATATGTCTCCTGAGGTCATTTGACATGATTGGGTAAGGGGAGTGGGGAATACCTCATTGCAACAAGGCAGAGTTCTGTCCCATCTAAAATAGATTGTGATGAGGCCTTTACTGGCATGGGGGGCTGGGGGCAGGGGATACCTTTAACCCAACTTCAATAGATAACTACCAGCCCATCTTCAATATCCCATTTGGGATTAAGTTTCTGGAGCACCCCAACTCCAGGGGTTCCTGGATGAAACAGATTATCTGCTCATGTTCCAAGGGTAGCTAGGAGTACATTTGTATAGTTAAGACTAGTGCACCAGCTGCACCCGTATCCTGAGAAGTCACATTTGGCTATGGTGATACATAGAATCATAGAATCATAGAGTTAAAAGAGACCCAAGGGGCCATCGAGTCCAACTCTTTGCTATGCAGGAACACCCATCAAAGCACTCCCAACAGATGACCATCCAGCCTCTGCTTAAAGACCTCCAAAGAAGGAGACTCCACCAGATTCCCAGGGAGCATATTCCACTGCCGGACAGCTCTGACCATCAGGAAGTTCTTCCTGAGGTTCAGGTGGAATCTCCTTTCCTGCAGCTTGAATCCATTGGTCCTTGTCCTGGTCTTTGGGGCGGCGGAAAACAAGCCCACTCCCTCCTCAACATGACATCCCTTCAAATATTTAAACATGGCTATCATGTTCCCTCTTAACCTTCTCTTCTGCAGACTAAACATACCCAGCTCCCTAAGCTGTTCCTCATAGGGCATGGCTTCCAGACCCTCCACCATTTTGGTCATCCTCCTCTGGACACGTTCCATGCCTTGATTACATCCTGATTGGACCACTATAACACACTCTGTGTGAGGCTGCCCTTGGAAACTGTTTGGAAACTAGAGCCATTACAAAATGCTGGTGGAAGAATTCAGACTGGGGCCAATTCCAGGAAGCATAGGAATCCCTCCTTGAAACAGCTTTACTGGCTTCCGGTTCATTTCTGGGCACAATTCTAGGTAAGGACCTAGAAAGCCCTATATAGCTTAGGTCTGAAAGACTATGTCTCCCTAAACGATCCCGCCCAAGTTTTAAGATCTTCAGGGGATGGATTTCCCATGGTCCCACCACCATCAAAGGATAATTTGAAGAAGATACAAGAGACTGCCTTCTCAGTATTAGCTCTCAGGCTGTGGAATTCCCTTTCATGGGGAGCTACCCTGTCCCTGCTCTCCTTTCACCTGCAGGCTTATTGCTATTTATTTTCTTTTTCTTTTTTTTTATTATCTCATAAAATACAATAAAGAAAAATTATTAATTATTCAACATACAATAAAAAAATTCCATCATTCCTATTAAACTCCTATCTACCCCTCCTTCCCTTATCCCATCTACATTATCTGTGAGCGGGTATCAATTACATATCAATTAACCAGCTTTCACCACATCACAATTTTATAAATAAATACCACTACCTATTACAAAAAAAAATTTTTCTATAAATTTGTCCATTTCCCTTTTTTTCTGAGTCTTAATTCTAAAACCTTACTCTCCCTTCCCCCCTTGGTTTTCCCACAATGGCTTCACTAAATTCCACTCTTTTACAACTTGTTCACTTGGTCTATTATTAATTCTTGAGGTAAGTTCATCCATTTCCCATAACTCATATAATTTCCATAACCAGTCTTCTATCTCTGGTATTTCTTTTGATTTCCAATGCTGAGCATAAACCATTCTCGCAGCAGTTATCATAAATATTATAATTTTCCTTAAACTATTATCTTTAAAATACTTGTTATCTAATATATTTAACAAATAAATCTCGGGGTTCATTGGAAATTTTATATGCAATGCCTTCAGAATACACTCATGTATCTTCCTCCAATACTCCCTAGCTTTTATGCATGTCCACCATAAATGATATAAAGTTCCCTTTCTTGTACACTTCCAACATAAATCATTCCCATTCTTACTTATTTTCGCTCCCTGTACTGGGGTATAATACCACCGGAAATATATCTTATAATAATTCTCTTTTAATTTTATACTATTACAGTAACTTTTAACATCTTTCCATGAATTTTCCCAACTTTGTAACGAGATCACATGTCCTAAATTCTGTGCCCATTTTACCATATTATCTTTTATTATCTCTTCTTCTAAATGTTTATTTAATAATTCTTTGTATATTTTACCCAGTAAATGATCTGTTTCTGATCTTAACAATTTATCAAATTCATTCTTCCTTGTTTCTACTCCCTTTGTCTTCATATCCTTCTTAAATTTTTCTTCTAATTGCCTCTGAAGTAGCCAATGCGTAACAATTCCCAGTTCTGCCAGTTCTTCCTTATTTTTCCAAACCAAATTCTCTCCTTGAACTTTTATTAAATCTCTATATGTCAACCATTTATTTAACTGAGGTTTTTCTCTCCTATAAAAAGCTTCATGAACTGACACCCATTGTGGTATTTTTACATATATTTTATTTCTATAATATGTCCATACTTTAAATAACGATTTTCTAATAAAATGGTTATTAAATTCTCTATTTACTTTTACTTTATCATACCACATATATGCGTGCCAGCCAAAAAATAAATCTGCCCCTTCAATTTCTAATAATTTTACATTCCTCAATTTTATCCATTCTGTTATCCAACACAAACAACTAGCATGAGAATATAATTTCATATCTGGTAATCCAAGTCCACCTCTTTCTTGTGTGTCTTTCAATATCTTCCATTTTATTCTTGGTCTTTTAGCATTCCATACAAAATTTGATAAATCTTTTTTCCATTGCTTAAAAGGGATATCATTCGTAATTATTGGCAAGTTTTGGAATAAAAATATCATCTTCGGTAATATGTTCATCTTGATTGTAGCGATCCTTCCCAATAAAGATAAGTCCAACCTTGACCACCTTTTCAAGTCTTCTTTTATCTCACCCCATACTTTCTTATAATTATTATCACATAACTCCGTATTGCTACCCGTAATATTAACTCCTAAATATCTCACCTTTTTTGTTATTTTAAAATTTGATAATTCTTTTATTTTTTCCTCTTCTTTTTTCTGAATATTCTTCATTAATATCATTGTCTTATTTTTGTTTACCTTAAATCCCGCTAATTTACCGAATTCCTCAAAAATGGTCATTAATTTTACTATACTTTTACTCGGATCATCTAACATAATCACCAAATCATCTGCATATGCCCTTAATTTATATACTTGTTTCCCAATTTTAATTCCATTAATTTCCACATCTTGTCTAATTTTATTATTCAAAATTTCTATTAGCATCACAAATATCAAAGGGGACAATGGGCACCCTTGTCTCGTTCCTTTTTTAATCATAAATTTTTCTGATTTCTCTCCATTCACTATTATATTTGCAGTTTGATCATTATAAATCATTTTTATCCAATCTATAAATCTTCTACCCATATTTGCCACTTCTAGAACCTCCACTATAAATCCCCATTTCACATTATCAAATGCTTTTTCAGCATCGACAAATATTAAACCCATCTTCCTTTCATTATGTCTATGATAGAATTCTATCACATTCAAAATTATTCTAACATTATCTTTAATTGATCTTCCTGGCAAAAAGCCAGTCTGATCTTCATGTATCCATTGCTTTAATATCTTCTTCAATCTTTCAGCTAATATTGATGTAAATATCTTATAATCTACATTCAGGAGAGATATTGGTCTGTAATTTTTAACCTCCTTCAAATCCTTTCCTTCTTTAGGTATCACAATAATATTTGCCTCTTTCCAAGATTCTGGCCTACCCTCCAATTCCATCTCATTAAATAACTTATGAATAGGATCAATTAATTGATCCTGAAATTCTTTATAATATCTAGCTGTAAACCCATCAGGGCCTGGTGCTTTTCCAATTTTTAATTTTCGTATAGCCATTTTAATTTCTTCTTTTGTTATAGGATTATTCAGACTCATTCTTTGATCTTCTTGTATTTTCTCTATTCCAACTTCTTCCAAATATTTCTTCACTTTTTGTATATATTCATCTGTTTCTTTCACATCATTATATAATTGAGTATAATAATCATGAAACATTAATTTAATCTTTCTTTGTTCTCTATATATCCTGTCTCCTTTTTTAATTTCCGTAATTAGTCTTTTTTCTTTTTCCTTCCTTAACTTATATGCTAACCACTTCCCTATTTTATTTGCATGTTCAAAAAATCTTTGTCTTGTAACTTTCATTCTTTTCTCTATTTCCCATCTCTCTTCTAATTCCATTTGTTTTTGCAAAATTTTTATTTCTCTCCCTAACTTTATATTACTTGGATCCTTCTTTAACTCTTTCTCCTTCTCTAATAATTCTACCCCTAATTGCTGAATTTTTTGCTTTCTTAATTTTTTCTTATATGCTTCTTGCTGTAAAAATATGCCTCTTATTACTGCCTTTCCCGCATCCCATACTATCTTATTTGTTTGTCCTTTTCCTAAATTCTCTTTGAAAAACCAATTTATCTCTTGCTTCACTTTTTCTAGTACTTTCTCATCCCTTAACAATTCATCCTTTAATATCCATCTATAATCCTGCTTTCTCTCCTGTAATATCATCATCACTGGGCAATGATCTGATAAAGACCTTGGTAAAATCTCCATCTTTCTAACATATTTACCTAAGGTTTTGGAAATCAATATCATGTCAATTCTGGACCATGTCTTATGTACCTCTGAATAATAAGTGTATTCTTTAGCATTACCATATAAATACCTCCATACATCAATCAATGAAATCGTATCCATAAATTCTCCAAATACCTTTGGTAATTTTTTTCTCATTATCTTTCTCTTATTATTTATTGTTCTATCTAATTCTGGGTTTATAACCCCATTCCAATCCCCCAAAACCATCACATCTTGATAATCTATATCCAATAACCTTTTCAATACATTTTCGAAAAATTTTGATTTATTCTCTAACGGACCATAAACTCCCACCACCAAAATTTTACTTCCAATTATCTCTACCTCTATTCCTATTAATATGCCTTTATCATCTCTAAATACTTCTTTCGCTTTGTACTTCTTATTTACATAAATTGTTACTCTTTTCTTTTTCTTCCTAATTGCTGTCGAAAAATCCTGTCCTAATTTCTGATTTTTTACATACTTTAAATCTTTTTCTTTGATATGTGTCTCTTGAAGACATATTATATCTGCCTTCACTTTCTCTAAATAATTAAAAATCCTTTTCCTCTTAATTACTGCATTCATTCCTCGAACATTCCATGATATAACTTTCATTTTTCCCTTCTCTTTTTCTTTTTTCTTTCTTTCTTTTTTTTCCCTTCTTTCTTTCCCCTCCTTCTTCTTCCCTACTTACTATCCCTTTCTTTTTATTCTATTTCTTCACTTCAGACCTTGAAAGTTTCCTCCCTGATTCCCAGTTCCAAGGTCCCTTATCCAAAACCAGTCAGTCAATTCATCTCAACTCGTTACTTTTTAGAAAATAAACTTCAAATATTCAAATTCCAAAGTCCATTGTCCAAAATCCATAAACCAGAAAAACAGTTCAGTTCAATCCTATTCAGCTCATTACCCCCTTAATAATCCAACGTCCAATCTTCTCAAATCCAATTTTAAAGCCAGTTTCAAACCCCGTTCCAACACATGTTTCTCATCAAACCTGTCCCTTGTCTCCCGCTGCTTGTCCAATTAATCTCTTCAAAAATCTACTATTCAAAGTCCAAATACTCTCCATTTTAATATAGTTTTCTTTTCTTTTCTTTTCCTTTTTTCTTTTTTTTTCTTTCCTCAAACTGTTAGCTAAACGTCCCTCATTATTCTTTCTTCTCCATATTATTACTCTTAAGTCCAGCGAGACTGTTTCTTTCTTTCCTTCTTTCTTTCAGTTCAAATCAACTTACAGTCTCTGCCCGCTCTCAATATCCCACTCTGTCTAAGACCCGACAGCTTCACCGCTCCGGAACTCCACAGTACTCTCCGGTAATATCTCACTTACATTTCAAGTTGTAGGGTCCTCACTGTACTGGACTCAAACGTACCGCTCACAGATTATAGTCTGTTTAAATCTTATTTCTCCCGAATATATTTTCTCTCAACCTTTAAAAAGTGGTGCTGAGGATTTTTCTTCAAAAGGAAGCCTCCATGAGGTAATGGTGGCCCGATCTGACCACTTCAGCGCTCTCCGTGACCAATTCGCTGTTCATTACGATCACCCGCGCTGGAATCCCGGTCTCTTTCCGAGCGCCTCTAAATCCCCTTTCCCAAGGGGTTTTCCCCATCAGGATTCACCACCATGCATCGTGTTGCTGTGCCATGTACCACAGTAATAGTCAGCCTCATCTTCAGGTTGGGCCCCTGTGATGACTAGATTCCAGAGGTTCTTGGAGGCATCAGGAGAGATGCTGAATCTCTCGGGGATCCCTGGGCCTCTGCCCTGGTTGCTGCTAGTATAATAGTGGTATGCAAGCTGAGGACCACCACCTGATTTCTGCTGGTACCAGCCAACCCTATAGCTGCCGATGCTGTATCCAGAGGACATGGTGCAGGAGAGACGGACGGTTTCCCCTGGGGAAAAGGATGCTGAGGGCCTCTGAGTCAGGACAGACTGGGAGGAAGAACCTACAGGGAGACAGAAACCACAAGGAAGAAAGAAATGGAAGTGTGTCTATGGAGAACCGCAGGCAAAACTTGTACCCACAGCTATTTATCAGCACAGCACCTCTCCAAGGCTTCCAGCTGCCTCCATTACCTGAAAGGCAAGTGAGGAAAAGAGGAGGGCCAAGGCCCAGGCTGTGGGGAGGGATCCAGACATGCTCTTCATAATGAAGCAAAGGGATCTAACCACCTGAGACCCTATACTTTGCTATTTAAAGGAGGAAAAGGTGCTTCCCTCACCAATCACATCTCACTGCATGCTCCTCCTCCAGGTGAAGCAGTTCAGGAGATCCTCAGCATCACTTCCTCCCAGACAAAAAGGGAGCAGCAGAATTGGGGAAGAGACCATTCAAAGTGAGACATCACAGGAACATGCTCCATTATTCACCCTTCGGTCTCAGCTCAAAGCACAACAGCAGCTTCTGAAACACACAAGACATCTCTCTAGATACTGCAACAAGGCACACACTTCATTGCACGAAGATCCTTTGAGCCCAGGGAGATTTCACCCAGCATGAAAGCGTTCAGGATTGCCACCCACTACCAACTTCCCGGTTCCAGGCAGTTGGTCTTTTATTTGAGTCCATATATTGAGGATTGGGCACCGTGGTCTTCCTACAGTATGAATCAGTAGGAAAGAAGGCAGTTAGGGTCCAGCTGCCTATAGATGGTCCAAGTTTTATTATTTTAATAAAGCCCAACGCATCTCGGCCTGTTTATAAATTGTTTGGCCTTTTTCAGGAGCTGTATTAAAAACAAATACAAATATATCAGTATTGTATAAAAGAACGGCACAGATACATAATATCTGTCAAGTTTATATATCAAAACACACTATTCGTATAAGAAATCATATACATAACACAAATCCAAGTGAAATTTCTAGAGTTGCTGCTGCACTCTCCTTAAGAACCCAACTGATACCCAAAAAAGAAGACAAACTTTATATAAATGGAATCAACTGATCAATTAGATAGAAGAAATAATTGCAATAGCACTGGTTTGCATATTGCATATAAGAGAGGGGCATGGCTGGCATGGAGCCCATGTTTAATACAACACTGGGCAGTGATAAGAGATCTCATCCCAAAAAAAGAGATTGATGAGGGACGTGGATCACAGCTCAGGGTTAAAGACAAGCTTTAGAAGGTCCAATCCATGGCTTCTCCCGTCAAAAGGTTCAGAGGAAATGCCTCTCTTGGCCTGAGATGCTAGAGAGCCACTGCCAGTCAGAATACACAAAAATAACCCAGGTAGGCACATATCAACACAGACAATAGTCTGACCTGATATAAAGCTATTCCTCATGAACTTTGAAGGGCTTTTTTTTGGCGGGGGGAGGGATATCAAGACTTTTCTGGGATCTGTTAATTACAAGTTCACTTTTGCAAAGTTTGTCCAAGTCAAAGCCAGTAGGAGTTGGGAAACAGGAAAGAGAAGGCAGAAATAAAAATTGTTATCAACATGGCAGAGACTCATACAACCAAAAAAATCACAGAATCTTAAGAGTTGGAAGGGGCCGCAAGAGCTGTCTAGTCTAATTTCCCACCACATAGGCATACCCAACTAAAGCACTCTTGAAAGATGTCCATCTGCTTCTGTTTAAAGGCATGCAAAGAAGGACTTCCTGAGAAATATGGGAAAATCAAATTTGATGGAGGAAAAGGTAGATTCAAAAACATCATTGTAGTCAGAAGTTACGCCCTCACAATCTTTTTTTCATGTAAGCTAAAGAAGAGGAGTGCTAATTTCTAAGACTATGGTCTACAAACTACCAGCTAGAGCTTATTGTTGTGTGCTTTCAAGTCATTTCTGACTTACGGTGACCCTAAGGTGAACCTACCATGGGGTTTTCTGGAGCTGAGAGCGTGTGATGCCCCCAAGGTCACCCAGTGGGTTTCCATGGCTGAGCGAGCAATCAAACCCTCATCTCCAAGGACATAGTCTAATGCTCAAACCTCTACACCAGGCTGGCTGTCACTACAAACCTACTAGCACACACACACACCCCACCAAAAAAACACTAAATGTAAAACAAATTTTAAACTACTTTTTAAGCCCCACTTGAGTGAGGCTTGTGCCTCCTTCCCAGATTTAGGAATCCACAATAGGAGTTAACATTAATCTGACCTGCACTACAACCCCTTTAAACTCTTCAGCAGTTGGAATGCTTTCTAGTCTACTCTTTTCTCATCAAATGCTGATGGGACATGACCAACCACGGCCAACCAAATGCCCAGCGAGGTAGCTTTGGTAGAGACTTCAAAGGAGATCTTCAAGGTGAGGGGACAAAGGAGAGTTTCAGTGGGAAGAGGGTGCAGGTTGATGGCTGTTGGTTGCTCTACTGAGGCAGTTTTGTGTGCTATTGTGTTTGAAGTTTGAGTCATTGAGGGGATTATTGCAAGCTCATCAGCATTGGAGTTTCCCGGCTGATCCCTTGAACTTATGACCTGGCCATGTCCTACTTTTGCATGCGTTTAACCAGTCCTCTTTGCCTTCATGGCTTTTCAGCCATAATGGCATATGATTTATATTTTATGCCTGTTAAATAATTAAATAATTGTTCATTGCCAATCATAGCATGAAGGGGGAGCCGTATGGCATGATAACAAAGCTTGACCAACGCTTCCCCTAGAGGTGAAAGCCATGATAGCAGACCATGTAGAAGTTTTTAAAAACAAGTTGTTCTCAAATTTAGTCACATTTCAGTTCTCATTTTCTTCAGCATCAGCTGGATGTCCAAGCCCATTGAAATAATTTTGATTAGAGCTGCATTTCATAGCTTATTTGACCTTCCCAGACACACGAGTTCCTCCTGATGTTAATTTTCTGTCCCTGTGTTCACATTTTGCTGTCATAGTTTGGATCACAGTGTCCCAGGATAGGCCTGATGACACCCACCTGTACTGTTTGTGTCATCTAACACCAAGGTAGCCATGGATGACCTTGAACATAACCAGGGCTTGGTTAGAGGCAGGATGGGGATGAATAAGTTGAGGTTAAATCCAGGCTCAAGGATCAAGATTCAGCTTGATGAGGATGTTGAAAAGATCCAAGTTATACCTTGGGAGTTCTCCTTGAGACTGTACTGTCCCAGCATTTCTAGGTGATGGGAGTGGCAAGCTGTGTGTTTGCACACTAAGATTTAGTGAACCTGCTGCAAGTTCTCCTCAGTTAGTTTGATTTGGCCAAAGTTACCTAAAACACATTTATCAACAAGCATGGAGGTATTGGTCAAATGGCAGCAGATTGGGGAGGACAAAGTTGAACAGAGTGCTAAGTGGACTGGTGAAGCTAACTCTGCCTGTTTGGACTGTACTGTTATTTACAAGCTGGAAGTCCAGGCGACCAGATGGTGATGAGAGAGACCTCCGGACAGACAGATATTAGCTGAGAAGTGGCAAAGGACCCCCAGTCTCTCAGTGTAAAAAGACAGGAGTCGAGAACCACATCTGTTTCAACTGGAAAATACTGGGAATGTTTCAGAAACACATCCAAATTCAGCGCCTTAAAGGAAAAGAAGGGAGTCTGGATGGAAGCTTCATGCTAAGCAAGATGACCTCAGCGTGGCCAGCTCATAAATTCAGGAGGATTAGCCGGAGAACCCCAACTCAATGGGCTCAGGATAATCCCCTCAACTGCTCAAACAGAAGAAACAATAGCCAACACAACTGCAAGAGAAAGCAACCAAAAGAATAACGTCCTACACCCTCTTCCCATGGAAATTCCCCTTTGTTTCCTCACTTATCAAGTCATTAAGGGGCTATCACAACCTCCATCGATGCTTTCTCACCTGAAGTGAAGGCAACTAGCCCATTCCAGACCCCTTTGTTTGCTCTGTTGGACAGCCATTAACACTCGCCCCTTCAGGGCAGAAAAGGGGTATTTAAACCCTGGCTCCAAACCCAGCAACCCATAGTACATTGGGTGTAATAATTTGAACACATATTGGCATGCTACACTGCATGAGGCTCCCCAGCTTCCCATCCATTATCCTGCCCTCAGACCTCCAGTCTGAGCCACGCTTCGCTTCGATCTTCTGCTTCTGGAACAGTAACTATCACCCACTTCATCCTGAAATCTCCTCCCTATCCAACCTTTCTCTCCTTTCCCCCTGCTAGCCTTGAATGTTTGTGAGACTGCTTGATTAGTGGTGTTTATTTGTGAATTCTCCAATAAAACATTTTTTTCACCTCCAACTGGTGTCTCACAGTTAGTACTGGTGTACACTAGTGAAAAGATCCCATAAGTTACCCCTCCTCTCTCAGGCCTCCTCTTTGAGCTATAATTCCCCATCTTTCCAAGGACGCACTGGCATTGCAGGTAGACCCCTGAGTCACCCATTTTGGGGAGATTGACAGCCAAGATTCATTCATTCACAGCCAAGATTTAATCAATCTCTTCAAGGATTTCAATTCATCAGCATGAGAGGACGCAAGAAGGTTTTTGTTTCACTTCCTAACCTCAATATCTGACAGTGAAACATGCTAGAAGTGCGAGACCAGGCAGCACACTAATAGTGTGCCTCATCTTCAGCCTGGACATTAGTGATGGTTAAATAAACAGTATTCCCAGAAGCGGTCGCTGTGAATCAATCCGGGATCCCTTCTCCTCTGCTGCCACAAGCATCACAGTGTACAAAGCGAGGGGCCTGCCCAGGTTTCTGTTGAATCCAGGGAACATAGCTGCCCCAGTTTCCACTATTTTTAGAACAGGAGAGTTTAATAGTTTGTCCCAGAGAAACAGACTCTGAAGCAGGCTGAGTCACTGTTGGCTGTGAACTGACGCCTAGAGAGAGAAAACAAGGGGGGAAAATACAATTACTACTAATACTCTGTGCTCAGATTTCACAAAATACACCTTGCAGATCACTTTGAGGCTGCCCCTTATGGCCTTGGAAACCAAATTCTTCTCCTCCTTACATGCACGGCAGTGAAAGAGCACCAAGAACAATAGGGTCCAGGCCATGATGAGCTCTGAAAAGGAGACAGGCTTTCTGAAGTGGGTAGGTCACAATCTGGGGCCTTTCCCCCCTCCTTTTTAAATCACACAGAGGTAGAACATGCTCCCCTCCTGCATATCTGTCTCACGGTCATTGGCTGTGCTGGAACTTCCTGTCTCCCTGGGGGAAGTACAACAGAATCCATTTGCATGTGAGATATTAGACATATCCATATCCATATCCATATCCATATCCAGACAAATATATATATATATATTGAGGGTGGCCATCAAGTAGTCTCAGGATGCATGGCTTCTTGTTGAATGCCACATTGTTTGATGTCACTTCGTACCTGGGCAAGGAGGAAGAAGAACAGAAAGGGAAATGTGAAAGTAGCAGGAAGGTGTTATGGGAACAAGCAATGCAAAGATAAGGATACGGGAACTTATCCTCGCTCCCAAGATGAATAAATACATAATGAAGAGTCTGGGAAAGTGCCTGTATTGCTGGGGTGATGTAACATACACAACTTTCACCAGTCATTGCTACACACACCTAAACTTGTATGACAAGCTATAAAATCTATAACCATCCAAAATGCCATGGTCTCAGCAATTTTTCGGGAAAGTCGCTGTGTTGTTTGCTTTGCTCCAAATAAACACTTCTGTTCAAACTCTGAGTGAGGTTTGTGATTGCAAGTTACCCTGGACATGCCAAGTAGGATGTCAATTGGAGATGATAGGATAAGTTACCCCAAATGGGGCACTGCTCAAGGGCAGAGCATATGCTTATTGATTTTACTTGTCTGTGAAAGTATTTTTATCCTGCCCTTTTATCCTGAGATCTCAGGGTGGCAAACAGAGAAAACAATTCTCAATTAAAATCAATAAATAATTTAATCAAGATGCAAACACCGTGCAACCATTCATACAAATTTAAAAAGCTTAAAAGCCTAAAAGGGGTTTTAAAATATATATATGTAGAAGCCAAGCAGGCCTCAAAGGTGTTAATAAAAAGCTACGTCTTGACCAGGAGCCAAGAAGAACAAAAGGGCTTGATTTTCTAAGGATTTGTGTGCAGAAAGTTCCACGTCTGATCCTTGGCATCTCTAGTTCAAAGGATCCAGTCTCAGAGTGTTGTGGCCAAGAAAGAGGCGAAAACCAGGTTTCAGAGAAAAATCAAAAAGCCAGTTTTATTACAATACCTTGCGCAAGGGGCAACAGTGATTTCAGAACTGTTGTGTCTATTAATTGAGGTAGCATCACTATATACCTTTTGCCTTCTATGTCAGCAATCATTCATTTACTTAGCCCGCCCATCACTGGAAAAAAAGATCTTTGGTTAACTTTCCATTACATCATTGACTGGCATACACGTGTACAGAAGAGAACAAAAGGTTAGTTTAGAAAATGATACAAAATAATGGTAGGGAGTATAGTGCCTCCCTGTAAACTCCCAGACCTTTTGCAAGGCCATTCTCTAAAATTTGAGATAAGACAGACATCTGCAATTTACTCAGAGGCACAATTTAATTCGCTTATTTTTCCTATTCAAGTGGTATTGGATTTAACCCCTTCAAGAGGAGGGGAAAGAACATTATCTGGACAAATATGATTTAGATGTCCCAGTATAAAATGCAGGTAAATCTGGAAATAAGAGGGTCCTTCATCAAGGTGTCCTACCAAGACCTCTTAGTCACACACTCTGGTCTTTAACTTGAATTGGAGGGCCATTTTTTTTCTTTTAATATGGGCTACAATCTCAGTTCCTGGAGGTCTCCTATTCTGACAGAGAACAAAGAAGCACAAAAGGTGATAGCAGAACCAGTTGAGAAAACAAGGGAAGCTTTTAATCCTCCTTCCAAGAGGTAGGAATCTCAAAGGAGGATGAGCATTAAAATGGTCTCCCTCAATGCCCATCTGAACTCACAGAAAAGTAAGAAAACAGCAAGACCCCTGACTGGATTAAACCCAAAGTGTCTCTAGTCTAACATTCTGATCCTGTGCTGGTCCAGAGGAGACTTATTTTTTTTTAAAAAAAAAAATTATACTTTATTTTTGCATATACAAATATATAATAAAACCATAACATACACATTATTCTATCAAAGTTATATTACAAATATCATTTTTATATCTATTTACATTTCCATGGAAATGTATTTTAAGTAATTTGTACTACATTAATATTATTATTATCAAGTTGTCTTCACACATTTCCTGACTTCCATGTCTACTCGACCGGAATCAATTACTGACTAAAATATCTTCTTGAAGCTCCCTAAATACCTACTACAATTATCCAAAAACATTACTTGATGATCTCAATTTCTAACAGCGTTTTGACTTCACCTTTCTCTCTAGTCTTCTCTCCTTTATACATTTACCATATACACAACTTCATGCAATACCCATTACTTCCTCTATTCTTTAACTAACTTCGGTCTAAATAACATTTTTATACTAATTCCTTCATGCCCAATACCCTTTATCCAACATGTACTGTACCACTTGTTGCCACCCGTTTCCCTTTGTACCAGTTGTACCACTCACTTTTCCTTTTAAATATAACGAGAAAGTATCAAATTGTCTTAACTCAGCTACTTCCTTGGCCCAATGTGATATTTCAGGGACAGTCTCTAATTTCCATGTTCTAGCAAACACAAGTCTTGCTGCCGTCACTAAATAAAGTATAATTCTCTTATTTCTCGACTGAAAATTCTTATTAAACATAAATGTCATGACTCAGCAGTTAATAGCCATTCCTAGCTTCACGCTTGTTCGGTGGCCTCACAAACACTTGGCTGGTGCCAGAGTAGGGCCGAATTATGATATCAAAATGATATCTAAAGGTTACCAAAGGCCAGGCCAGTTCACGGTGGCAACACAGGTTATAAAGAACACTTTTCAGCTTCAGACTATAATGCTAGTAAAGGAAAGGGGTTGGTCTGGATTGGATCTCCATGCAGAAGTGAGACGAAGGTCCACGCATGGGCTCCCAACCACGGTCATCACTCTCCCACATCACCTCCCCTCAAAGGTACAGGCGGCAAGATGAGTCTCTGGCTTTTGTCATGTGATTCCGTCATCTCAAAAATGGGCGACGTTGGCCAACATCTCCCCCTAGACTAGAGGCTAAACTCAGGACAGCAGCCATTTTTGCATGCAAAAATCCAGTCCTTCTATCTCCCATTGAAAGGATCCACTAGAATATGGGGAGGTTATTTTTTCACCACGGTAAACTACCCCAGGGCCTGTAGCAACCCTTCAGATGTGGCCAGGAGTGATGTCATTTCACTTTTGCTTTTATTTTCAGTTGATATTTCAGCAGGGAGGTTAAGATTCGGGGAGGGGGTCTGGAGACAAAATCACCACATTTGGCGTGTTTTGAGCTGTTTGGGGGCTGTTTGAGAGTGAAAAAGAATCATCCATGAAAAATAATTCATTGGCAGTTTGGGGGCTTTGTGAGTCTCTTAGGGAGTTGGCAGAGATTAGAAAATGCTAATTGCAAGGAAAACGGCAGACAATAAGTTGTGGAGGAATCTGTCAGAATTGTCAGTTCAGCAAGCATATATAGATGGCACCAGTGACATTATCTGACATTTTGACCTATGAAGGCTGCGTCTTAATGGACAGAGCATCTTGGCTTTAGGCAATATCCTTTCTCTCACCTCTGTCTTTTTGTTTTCTAACTTTTCCTTAGGGTAGCACAACTTCCTGTGCCTTTACCTCACTTTTGTGTGAAGCTCATGTTTTGAGACTCCACTGTCTCTACTTAGAACATAGTCTGAGACACAGATCTAAGAATATAAGAAGAGGCTAGTTGGATCAGACCAAAGACCTTTTTGTTACCCCCCAAAGTGGGGGACCTTGAGGTCCTACAGCAGTACCCATGGCTCTGTGAAAAGGTGGGGAAATATAGGGAGGCCTGTGAAATGTAAGGGAATTTTACAGGATCTTCTCACCAGTGTATACCAGTACTAACTGTAGGACACCAGTTGGAAATCAAGAAAAAAAATATTGTTATTGGGGGAAATTCACAAACACATGCAAGTGATAGAACAGTCCCCACCTCTCATTTTGCATTGGTTCAAATGGCCTGCCATGGTCACATCTACTTCTGAAAGTAGGAAAAATGTGTACACAACATGAGTTTGGGCTCACGTCATAGCAGGGCTTCTATGGTTGGCAGATCCAGCAGAGCATCATGTGTCTTCCTAACATAGGTGGGTGCCTTCAGATTTCTGCACAGTTTAGTGGCAGAGGAATGTGAGCTGGAAATGATGGGGATGATTGGCACAGCAGTCCAACACAGCCTGGTATGCTACATTTTCGCTAGCACTACCTTAGCTTCCCTTACTTAGAGTATCCTACAAGATCAACCATGCAGGGTGGAAATGCTCAGAATTTCCGTTGCTATTTGCCGGAGACAGAGGTCCACAGTCACCACCCCACAAGCCACAAAAAGGGCAAGGAGTTGAAGGGGGTACAAGGGCAGGCATCAGAGAAATGAAGAGGGGGGCTATAGCACAGGTGAGCCCTTACAGGTGAATCAAACCAGTCCAAATCATGCACGAGTAATAGACAAGTAAGAGACCAGTGAGAATTTTGCACAGTTTTGTCCCGGTTTTTGAATACCCTGAAGTGTTGCTAAGGAATTATTCTACGGAGAAAAACACATGAGTTTTTTCAGGGGAAAAAACTTGTTTTCTGCACAGAAAACATTATTTGCTGTGCAGGAAAACAATTTTCTTCATAAAAAACAGATATTCTCTGCAGAATAATTCTTTCACCACAGTTCAGGAAATCGGAATAATAGGAGATTATTGTGGAGGAATATTTTTCGCCAGCATGAGGGGAAAAAAAGTACTGTAATCATTTGGCCTCACCTGCCAGGACAAAATGATCAAGGTTCCTGTTTCAGAAACCAAGCTCATTGATTAGAATTTTCAAAGATCTGGGGAGTAATGGGAAAGGAGGTTCTTAAAGAACTGAGGAGGTTGAAATGTAGGTGGAGAGGAGGTGAAATCTTGGAGGAGAAGGAAATCAAGAGGTTTTCTGCTTCACAGAAAACTCTTGCAAAGGCAAAATTTCATGAACTTCTTCAAGGCTTCTCAGTTCACCACTCTAGAGAGGAAGACAGAAGGTTTTTGTTTCACTTCCTGTGATAATGGGGCTTCCCATTATCTAGGCTTATCAAAGGGAGATACCTCCCTCTTCAGGTAAACCAAGGGTTAATGAGATGTTAGGATTACATCAAGGGTCACAGGGTGAGAGTTGACCAACCAAAAAGAAAGGGTCAGCATCACAGGTCACAAGGTGAGAATTGACCAACCAAAAAGGAAAGAGGCGGGATCTTGGAGAGGCTTCCAGATCCTTCCAAGGAGGAAAATAAAACTTCTGAGAGGCCATGTGGCCAGAGAGACACACAGAGAGAGAGAGAAAGAGAGAAAGAGAGAGGGGAGAGCTGGCCCAATTGAGCTGGCAGGCATGCCCTGTCTCCTGGACGCCCCCTCCTCCTTTAGACCATCTACGCCTATAACCTAATTGTGAGTAACTAGAAATAAGTAGTTAGACGCATTAGGGATGTTGTTATTTTGGGAATTGGCTGATCTTAAGAATGTATCTGTGCTGTTATATCTGTTTTGTAAATTCTTGTAACTAAGTGTACCTGGGAGAGGGGGTCTCCCAAGTGTGATATTGTTTATTTGCATGCCTTGATTAAAACACTTTTATAAACCTCCGTTTCTCTCCATTTCCACGCCAGGGTTGGCACACTCTACATAGGACCTCTCACTCAGGGGAAGGGGGAGGTGGAAGTTCCTTACGCTTAGAGATTAGGCAGAGTCCCTCCTGTTCTGTCTAAGTAATTCTTAATACGGGGGGTGGTGGCAGCATACTTGAGAGAGTTGGGGAGATTGCCAGTCGTTCCATGCGTGGAAGTCAGCTTTGGAAGGCTGGCAAGAACCCTAGTAAAACACTGGGAGGAAATTTCCAGTTTTGCAAAGGTGGAAGTCCACTAAGAGACTGGAAATAAACCTACAGTGTCACACTTCCCCATCAGAATGGACCACTGTGATACAAGCTGCCACTGCTATGCCAACACGCACAGTAATAATCGGCCTCATCTTCAGGCTGGATGTTAGTGATGGTTAAGATTCCGCTGTTTCCAGAAGCAGTGGCCGTGAATCGATCTGGGATCCCTTCTCCTCTGCTGCAGCCATTGCAGTGCACAAAGCGAGGGGCCTCCCCAGATTTCTGTTGAATCCAGCGAAAGTAGCTGTCCCAGCCACCGCTGCTCCTGGAACAGGAGAGTTGAAACATTTGTCCCCGGGAGACAGACGCAGAGGCAGGTTGGGTCACTGTTGCCTGTGAACTGACACCTTGACAGAAAAAGGGGGGGGGGAATAACATTACCATTGGTATTTTGTGCTTGAGTTCCACAAAATGCACATTGCAGGTCATTTTGCTGTTGGCTCTTCTCTGCATGGAAGCTGACTTCTTCCTCTCCTTACCTGCCCAGGAATGAAGGAGGGTGAATAGCAGGAAAGCCCAGGCCATGGTGAGCTCTTGAGAGGAGGTGGGCTTTGAGAAACAGGCAGACCACTGTCTGGGACGTCTCTCACTTCCTTTTTAAAAGGCATGGAGATGGAGAATGGTCTCCTCATGCAGATCTTTCCCACCACCATTGGCAGCACTAGAACTTCCTGTCCCTCTGGGGAAAGTATGATGTCATGGCCAAAAAAAGGGCAACAGAAAACATCTGCATATGTGGATTTTTTTACAAAAACTGGAAATGATCATTGCTCAGGATGTCAAAGGGAAGGGGTAGGATATGTGACCCTAAAGAAAGAAGAGGAAGAGAGTCCACAGCTCAGGGCAGAGGATGTGATTTTGCCTAGAGAAATGGGCCAGGATAGATCTTTAGCATCTCCAGTTCAAAGGATCCCATCTCAGAGAGGGGAAAAGAACTTCCTGTGTATAACATTCTGGAGAACCAGAGAAACTCAGCCCCCTAGAACTGACCTGGGTGGACAAGTACGTCCTCATATGACATGAGTAACAAGGAAGCCATAAAACACCTTCATAAAATTATCAAAACAACAGGGTACCCACCATGGCATCATCCCAAGATTTCTGCTTACTCTTAAAGGGATCACACTCTGGTCTTTCAGGGGAACTGGAGGGCCATTTTTAATAACACAAGTTACATCTCAGTTCCTGGAGATCTCTTATTGAAATCGCGAACCAAAAAACACAAAGAACAAAGGAAGAATCAGCTGGGAAAAGAGGGAAGCTTTGAATCTTCCTTCCAAATATAGGAATCCCAAAAAACAATGGGCATTAAAATGGTCTCTACAATGGAGGAGCTTGGACTGTGTGAGGGGTGGGTGGGAAGGGGGTGGGTCTATGGCACCAGGGGTGTGACCATTGTGCACGGGGCAGTGCTGCAGTGTGTGGGAGTGTGGCCAGGGTGTGCAGGGGCATGGCTACAGGCTGGGATGCCCAAAAAAACATTGCCGCCTGGGGAGAATTGCCCCCCGCGCCCCCGTCGCTATGTGACTGGGTCTCCATCAAAGTCCATCTGAACTTAAAGGAAGGCAAGAACATCACAAGAGTCCTAATTCAATAAGACCAAATGCCTCCCTAGCCCAGCCATCTAATCCTGCCCTGGACCAGAAGATTTCTATGGGAAGACAGCAAGGAGGGCAGGAGGGCAACACCACCGCCCTCTCAAAGAGGATTGAATACACAGAGTTGTTCAAGCTGTGATGAAGTTACAAAGAACTCCTCATCGGAAGCATCAGAGTATAATTCTAGTAGAGGAAAGCTGCTGGTCAGGATGTGATCTCCATGCAGAAATGAGATGGAGGCCCTTGAGTGAGTACCCAACCATCATGAACACTCAGCCACTTCAGTTCTTTTCAAAGGTGCAGGTGGTGTTAAAACTGTGGCTTCAATCATGTCTTTTCATTTTCTCGAACAGGGCAAAGTAGGCCAACATCTCCTCCTAGAGGTTCAACCCTGCACCACAGCCCTTTTTACATGCTAAGGTTCACTCCTGGCTTCTCTCACTGAACAGATCAAAGAGAACACAGGGAAGCAAGCGCCAACAGTGCAGGGGTCATTTTTCATACCTGCCAATGGCAAAGAGGCCACAAGGACACGTCATACATAATCAGAAAAGGCAGCTTGTGGCTTCAAGTTTCAGTTTCAGCTGATTCTTCCCCTAATTTTTTTCCCCAAGGTTAAAGTTCTTGGGTGGATGGGGCAGTCTCTTGGCTACAAAATTGTCACTTTTGCCTCAGGTTTTGAACTATGGGGGACTCCTTGGCTGGTAAAAACTCACCCATGAGAAAACTAAATTTGGAGGGCTCTGGGGGCTTGAGGTGTCTCCCAGGGGGCTTCAGGAGTCACAAACTGGAATCCCAAGGACCTCACACCACCAATGGGCCACCTTTTCCCCACCCATGAGATACAATCTGCTGGGAAATCATTTTCTCTGCCTGATCAGTGGAATCAAACTGGAACTCTGGAGAGTCACTGTAGCATAGAGTAGAAAAATTTCAGGGGGATATGTGCCTTTATATACCTTTCAAAAATGTCTTTGGGCCCCTTTTGAGCCTGTACTTATTTCTACTCGTGGAGTATTTTCGTCAAATGTAAAATCCCAATTCTTTTTTCCATATTGAGGAGTCATTGTGTTCAGGGAGCCTTCTGATGAGGTGGGTATCTCATCTGAACTTGTGCATGGTTTTAATGCTTTTATGTCATTCAACTTATGGCTTTCATCTGGTGAGCTTTTTTTTATATATATATATAAAATAAGGGAGTTTATACACAAATGATTAACCTTATACCATATTGTACATCAATCTTACATATATTCTCTATTAGTTCCTTTCAAACTTTGTTATCAGATATTCCATATTAATTTATATATTTTGATCCCTCTTTTTCTCCCTCCTTATCTTCCCTTCCCTCCCTTTCCCTCCCCCTCCCTTCTCTTAATAAAAAAAAATTCTTTTCCCTCCCAATCTTCCCCCTTCTCTCTCCCTACCCTTCTTCCACTCCTTCTTCCACGTTTTCTCCGCTCCAAACTCTATATTCTCTTTCTTAAACTAAACCTCCTTCATGTGAAATCTCTTTTTGTTGTTGTATCTCCTTCACTTAATAATACTTTCCCCCACTCTCCCTTAATTCCCACCTTACTATATCTGTTACCCTATAATTCTTTTATTCTATTATTTACCTTTCTTCTCATTTCTCTTTCACCCATCTAATAATTTCTTGCCACTGCCTTTCGAATTGTTGAGTTGAATTACCTTTCAAGCTGTTGGATAGTTTTTCCATTTCCATAATGTCCATCACTTTTAATTTCCCTTCTTCATGAGGGGGTTCTTTTTCTTCTTTCCAATGTTTCGCATAATTCAACCTTGCTGCTGTTATTAAATTTAGCAACATTTTCTTTTTCTTCTTCATTTGACTCTTCTCTTCAATCATATTTAATTAATATATCTCCGGAGTCATCTCAAAATTCACTTCCAGCAGCTTGGTTAAACTGTCATGAATCTTTTTCCAATATTTTTTTTGCTATGGGGCATAGCCACCATGTATGGAAGTAAGTTCCCATTGTTTTTCCGCATTTTCAGCATTGCCCACTTCCTATTCCTGTTATTTTCTTTAATTTCTGGGGGGTCACGTACCATCGATGCATTGATTTGTAAAGGTTTTCTCTTAACGTCAAACTCTGTGTAAATTTTATTTCTTCTTTCCATACTTTTTCCCATTTTTCCAACTCTATGTTATGGCCAAGATTTTGCGCCCATTTTATCATATAATCCTTGATCCACTCCTGCTCCAATTCTCTTTCCAATAAAATTTTATACATTTTTAAAACCGTTTTCTTCTCATTTTTCATTAAAGTTTCATCCAATTTATTCTTTTCCCGTTCCCATCCTCTATTTTTCAAATCCATTTTATACCTTTCTTTTATTTGGCGATATGGAAACCAATCTAATTCTATGTTCTACTCTTTTAGTTCTTCTCTATTCTTCATCACCGATGTTCCTCCTTCCCATCTTATTATATCCGTATATTTTAATATTGCTCCTTGTTTTGGTTCTGTTATTCTTACTGCTTCTTGGGGTAATTGTCGGGGCCTCCGGCCCCGCCGGCCCCACCAGAGCCTCAGAGGCTGCCGCGGAGATGGCACCCGAGGCCGAGGGCATGCCGGCCTCCTCGCGAGTCGCAGCGGAGGCCTCCCACGCCGAGAACGGCCAGCTGGCCGCCGACGGGGGCTCCGCCGCCGCGGAGGGGGCCGCGGAACAACCCGCCGCCAGGGACGGTCGCCCGGCCGTCCCCGCAGGTCCACCCCGGGGGGAAGCCGCAGAACCTACCGCTGCGGCCGGCAGCCGCCCGGTCGCCAGCTTGAGTCCCGCCGCCGAGGAGGAGGTCGCGGAGCCGCCCACCGCGGAGGACGGACGCCCGGACGCCGCTGCAGATCCCGCCACCACGGGAGGGGCTGCGGGGCCTCCCGTCGCCGAGGGGGAACGCCCGGACGCCGCCGAGGACCTTACCACCGGGGAGGAGGCCACCGGACCCCCTCCCACGTGGCGACAGCGACGGCAGGCCAAGGAGGCCGCCCGACGCTCCCGTCGGCTACCGGAGCGTCGGGCGGAGCGCTCACAGCTGGCTGATCACGCGCAGCTGTGAGGCATGCAGAGGATCTGCAGCTGCGGGAGGGCTGCAGGATTGGGCGGCGCCGATCCAGGGGCCCATTTAAGGCCGGAAGGAGGACAAGTCCGGCACGGGGCAACAACCGTCGGGATACCTGCGCCGTCGGTCTGTCCCGCGACCCGTGCCTGCCGAAGCTCCGTCCGGAGGAACTGCCAGCCAGCTGCCTCTTCGTTGCCAGGGTGAGGAAACCCCTTCCTTTTGTTACTTAGTTTGCCTGCTGCAAGGCCTGCTTTTGTTTGTTGCACTGCTGGCTGTAATTCCGAGGCCAGCCACGGCCTGAGACCACCCTAGCCTGCCCGGCCCCGCCCTGCCACCGACAGATTGTTGCCTCGTCACCTGCCGGGCAGGATGGAGGGAGAGAATGCGGCCTTGAGGGCCCAAGTGGTTGCCCAAGAGCAGGAGAACCAGAACCTGCGAACCCAGGTGGACCAATTGACCCAGGCCCTGCAGAACCTGCAGTTCCAGGTGAGGCAGCTGCAAGCGGTCCGGCCTCCCACGGCGAAGATTCTGATTGCTGTCCCGCAGCGCTTCTCAGGGGACCCGACGGATCTCGAGACCTTCATTGCGAACTGCCGCCTGTACATTCAGGTACGTGGCCAGGACTTCCCGAACGAGCGGGCCCAGGTGGCGTTCATCATAAGCCTGCTGTCCGGTTCCCCCGCCCGGTGGGCCACGCCCTTGCTGCGTCAGAACAGCGGCGTCCTTGATAGTATGGCGGCCTTCCTGCAGGCCTTCCGGGAGGTCTGGGGCGACCCCGTGCGGACCGAGACCGCTAGCCACCAGCTGCGCCAGCTGCAGCAAGGAAGGGGATCGGTGAGGGAGTACACCACTGCCTTTCGCTTGTTGGCCCAAGATTTGGACTATAATGATGCCGCCCTCCAAGACCAGTTCCGGGCCGGTCTGGCAGCCGAGATCCTGGACGAACTGACGTGCAGCTCACCGCCCCCTACCCTGGAGCGGCTGATACAACAGGCCCTACGGATCGACGGGCAGCTGGAGGCTCGTAGACAGGCCCGCCGGACGGCGGTGCCAGGCACGCGGCCTATGGTCGGGGCCCGGCCCGGGCCTGCCGCGCCCCGGGAGCTGCCACCTGCCCGACCAGGAGCCGGCGCAGCCAGTAGTCAGCCCGATTTGGGAGAGCCGATGCAGCTGGGCGCGGCTCGTCCGCGCCTGTCCCCGGAGGAGAGGGAGCGTCGCCGGCGCGCTGGGCTCTGTTTGTATTGTGGGCTCGGAGGGCATTTCGCCCGGGTGTGCCCTGCCAAATCCATTCGGGAAACGCCCTACCGCAGGTTTAGAGGGCCTGCGCGGCCTGGGGGAGCCTGACAACCAAGGCCCTGGAAGCTCATCGGAACCCAAGCGAGATCCCCTGCTAGTGGCCGCGACGGTGATGTTCGGCGATTCCGGGGCCGTTCCGGTGGAGGCAATGATAGATTCCGGCGCGTCCAACAATTTCCTCAACACCCAGTTCGCTCGGGACCTCTGCATCCCGCTGGAGCCGCTGCCCAAGGCCCGGTCAGTGGAGAAGATAGATGGACGGCTGCTGCGCTCAGGACCGGTCACCCACCAGACCGCCCCGGTGGAGTTGGAGATCCAGGGTCATGTCGAGCGGATCCGCTTCCTGGTGTCCACCGTCCCCCACTTCCCAGTGGTGCTGGGCATGCCGTGGCTCTCGCGCCACGACCCCCATATCTCCTGGTCACGATGCGAGGTGCTGTTTGCGTCCCCCTACTGCCAGGAACACTGCTGGCCGGAGCGCCTGATGGCCGCGCTGGAGTCTCCAGGGGCCATGTCCCCAGTAGCGTTGCCGCTCAAGTACCAGGAATATGCGGACGTCTTCGACCCGAAGGAGGCCGACCATCTGCCTCCGCACCGGGTCTATGACTGCGCTATAGACCTGGTTCCGGAGGCCCCGATCCCCGCGGGCCGGATCTACGCCCTCTCCGAACCTGAGTTGGCCACCCTGAGGGACTTTCTAGAGAAGAACCTGCACCGGGGCTTCGTGCGCCCTCCACGTCTCCGGCAGGGGCCCCTGTACTGTTCGTGCGCAAGAAGTCAGGGGAGCTCCGGCTCTGCAATGACTACCGTGCCCTCAATCGGATCACCATCCGGAACCGTTACCCCCTGCCGCTCATCCTGGAACTCCTGGAACGCCTGCGGCATGTGAGGGTGTTCACGAAACTGGACCTGCGGGGGGCCTATAACCTAGTGCGCATCCAAGCGGGGGATGAATGGAAGACGGCGTTCCAAACCCGATACGGGCATTACGAGTACACTGTGATGCCGTTCGGTCTGTGTAATGCTCCGGCGGTTTTCCAACATTTTGTGAACGACGTGTTCCGCGACCTGCTCGACTGGTTCGTGATTATCTACTTAGATGACTTCCTCATCTACTCACCCAACCAACAGGTGCATGATGAGCACGTCCGCACGGTCTTGCAGCGTCTGCGGGAACACCGGCTATACGCCAAGCTGGAGAAGTGCGCCTTCGATCTCCGGGAGGTCGATTTCTTGGGCTACCGGGTGACGCAGAGGGGATCGAGATGGATCCGGCCAAAGTAGAGGCAATCGTGTCGTGGCGGTCCCCAGGGTGCCGCAAGGATGTGCAGCGCTTCCTGGGATTCGCAAACTTTTACTGGAAGTTCATCCCTGACTATGCGGCGTTGGCGGCGCCCATTACCAGGGTTCTCCTGGGCAAGGTACCATTCCGGTGGAGACCTGAGGCTCATCTGGCCTTCGAGCGCCTGAAAACCCAGTTTGCGACGGAGCCGATCTTGCAACACCCCGATCCCAAGCGGCCGTTCGTGCTGGAGACCGACGCGTCCGACGTGGCCGTCGGGGCGGTCCTGCTCCAGCCCGCGGGCCCCGAGGGGCAACTGCTGCCGTGCGCATACCACTCCCAGCAGCTCACTCCTCCTGAACAAAACTACACCATCTGGGAGAAGGAGCTCCTGGCCGTGAAAACGGCATTCGAGGCCTGGTGTCACCTCCTGGAAGGGGCCCAGCATCCAGTACAGGTGCGGACGGACCACCGTAACCTGGAATATTTGCAGACTGCCCGCAAGCTGACCCCACGACAGACGCGGTGGGCCCAATTCTTCTCCCGCTTCGACTTCCGGCTGCAGTATGTTCCCCGAGCTCGCAACCGGCAAGCAGACGCCTTATCACGGGAGCCCGAGTACGCCACCACCAGGGAACTCAAGGCTCGGTCCACTATCCTGCGCCCCGAGAACTTCGCCGCCACCGTTGATATAACGGCCTTGTCGCAGTGCATACGGGCAGCCCAGGCTGGGGAGCCATTCCAGGAGAGGTTACGGGCGCCAGATCCCGCGTCCCCATGGTCCCGACGGGAGGGACTGCTTTACCACCACGGCAGGCTGTTCGTGCCAGCCGGACCTTGCTGCAAGGAGGTCCTCCGCCTCTGCCATGACGGGAGTCCGGCCGGGCACTTCGGACTCTTTAAGACACTGCACCTGGTCCTGCGGGAATTCTGGTGGCCCCGGGTGCAGATCGATGTGGACCGGTATGTCCACTCCTGCCCTGTGTGCCACCAGGCCAAATACCCTTCCGGAAGGCCTACCGGGCTGCTGCAACCCCTGCCCACTCCAGCCGGTCCCTGGCGCTTGGTCTCCGTGGACTTTATTACTGAACTACTGGTATCCAAGGGCCACACTACCATACTGGTGATAGTGGACTTATTTACCAAGATGGCCCACTTCGTGCCGTGTCCAGCGCTCCCCTCGGCCAAGGAGACGGCCCGCCTGGTCGTACAGCACGTCTTCCGGTTGCACGGCTTGCCAGAAGGAATAGTCACAGATTGGGGAGTGCAATTCATGGCCCGCTTCTGGTGGAGCTTACTCCGGCTTTTGGACATTAAACAGCTCCTGTCTTCAGCCCACCACCCACAAACAGACGGCCAGACGGAATGAACCAACGCAACCTTGGAGCAGTACCTCCGCTGTTATAGTTGCTACCAGCAAGACTCTTGGAGTGATCTTCTTCCGCTGGCCGAATTCGCGTACAATAATGCGGTCCACGCCACGACCCAACAGTCCCCGTTTATGGCCAACTACGGGTACCACCCGAGATGGTTCCCGCCCATCGGGGTTCCGTCGGCTGTGCCAGCTGCCGACCAGTGGTTACAGGAGCTCCACGCCTTGCAGGCCGTCCTACGGAAGCAGCTCGAGGAAGCCAAGGAGGGGTACAAGCGTATGGCAGATGCACATCGTCAGCCGGGGGCTCCGCTGCGGGTTGGGGAGCAGGTCTGGCTGTCCACCCGTTTCCTGCGGTCCGACCGCCCCAACCGTAAGCTGGATGCTCGTTATATTGGCCCTTTCACGATCACAGCTCAGATCAACCCTGTGGCCTTCCGTCTGCAGCTCCCCGTTCCCTCCGGATCCACCCGGTATTCCATCGCTCGCTGCTGCAGCCGGCCACAGGGGTGCAGCCTGATGTCGGCCCGAGAGCGCCTCCCGGCCCGCTGTCTGTTGACGGGGAAGCAGAGTATGAAGTAGCGGAGATCTTGGACTCCCGCCGCCGCCATGGCTGTCTCCAGTACCTGATCGACTGGCGCGGTCACGGGCCCGAGGAACGGTCCTGGGAAGATGCCTCCGAGGTTCATGCACCCCGCCTGGTGCGCGCCTTCCACCACCGGTATCCAACCAAACCACAGCCGCCCACGGGGTGGAGCATCCATGGAGAGGGGAGTGATGTCGGGGCCTCCGGCCCCGCCGGCCCCACCGGAGCCTCGGAGGCCGCCGCGGAGATGGCGCCCAAGGCCGAGGGCACGCCGGCCTCCTCGCGAGTCGCGGCGGAGGCCTCCTGCGCCGAGAACGGCCAGCCGGTCGCCGACGGGGGCTCCGCCGCTGCGGAGGGGGCCGCGGAACAACCCGCCGCCAGGGACGGTCGCCCGGCCGCCCCCGCAGGTTCCACCCCCGGGGGGAAGCCGCAGAACCTACCGCTGCGGCCGGCGGCCGCCCGGTCGCCAGCTCGAGTCCCGCCGCCGAGGAGGAGGTCGCGGAGCCGCCCACCGCGGAGGACGGCCGCCGGACGCCGCTGCAGATCCCGCCACCACGGGAGGGGCTGCGGGGCCTCCCGTCGCCGAGGGGGAACGCCCGGACGCCGCCGAGGACCTTACCACCGGGGAGGAGGCCACCGGACCCCCTCCCACGTGGCGACAGCGACGGCAGGCCAAGGAGGCCGCCCGACGCTCCCGTAGGCTACCGGAGCGTCGGGCGAGCGCTCACAGCTGGCTGATCACGCGCAGCTGTGAGGCAGGCAAAGGACCTGCAGCTGCGGGAGGGCTGCAGGATTGGGCGGCGCCGATCCAGGGGCCCATTTAAGACCGGAAGGAGGACAAGTCCGACACGGGGCAACAACCGTCGGGATACCTGCGCCGTCGGTCTGTCCCGCGACCCGTGCCTGCCGAAGCTCCGTCCGGAGGAACTGCCAGCCAGCTGCCTCTTCGTTGCCAGGGTGAGGAAACCCCTTCCTTTTGTTACTTCGTTTGCCTGTTGCAAGGCCTGCTTTTGTTTGTTGCACTGCTGGCTGTAATTCCGAGGCCAGCCACGGCCTGAGACCACCCTAGCCTGCCCGACCCGCCCTGCCACCGACAGTAATGTCCACATTGGTAACCTATTGTAGAACTTCTTGTTGATCGTCTGCCACACTCTCATCAAGGCTCTTCTAATGTAATGATCTCTAAATTCTCTATCTATCTCCGCCTTGTTATAACATAAATATCCATGCCATCCAAAATTTACATTGAATCCTTCCAATTCAAATCATTTGTAATTTTTCAATTGTATCCATTCTTTTATCCATTCTAGACAGCATGTTTGATAATATATTTCTAAATGTGGTAGTCCGAATCCTCCTCTCTCTTTACTATCCTGTAAAACCTTCATTTTTATTCTTGGTTTCTTCCCCGCCCATACGAATTTAGATATTTCTTTATTCCAGCTTGCAAATGGTTTTTTATTGTTAATTATTGGAAGATTTTGGGACAGGAACATGATCTTTGGGAGTACCGTCATCTTTATAGTGTTTATCCGTCCTAATAATGAGAGATCCAGTTTATTTCATATCCGCATGTCTGATTTAATTTGGTTCCAAGTTTTTTGATAATTATTTTCATAAAGCTCTGAATTTTTCTTTGTAATGTAGATACCCAAATACCTAACCTTTTTCTCAATATTAAATCCCAAAATTTCTTTCAACTCTTCCTCTTCTTTCTTAGTCATATTCATTGTTATTAAAGATGATTTATTCTTGTTTATCTTAAGACCCGCCACTTGTCCATATTCTTTCAATTCTTTTAACAAATTGGGCAACGTTTCTTTTGGATCTTCTAAAAATATGACCATATCATCCGCAAAAGCTCTTATTTTGTATTCATTCTTCTTTATTCTTACCCCTCTTATCTGGCTTGATTCTCTAATTTTATTGTTCATTATCTCCAATGTCATAATAAATAGGAGTGGTGAGAGTGGACATCCTTGTCTCACCCCCTTTGAAATCTTAAACACTCTGGATCTTTCTCCGTTAATCACCAAATTGGCCCTTTGATCTTGATATATTACCTCTATCCAATCTTTGAATTTTGCTCCACAACCATACTCTTCAAGACTCTTTTTCATAAATTCCCAAGAAATATTATCAAAGCCCTTCTCCGCATCAAGAAAAGCCATTGCAAATTTTTTTCCAGGGTACTCTTTCTCAGTCCTAATCTCCACACTCTCTTTCCTTACTCCTTATCAACTTCCCTTTTATTTTCCACCAATTCCCAATCTGTCTCTATTCTAATCACCAGACCTCTCTCTCACCTCTTCTCACGTTCTATTTCTCCTCCTCTAAATTCCCTCCCGTACTCTAATCAGTTTAATCCTTCTTCTTTTTCTCCTTTCGGTCCCACCCCTTCAATTCAATCAGTTTAATAAATTTTTAACAATTATATTCATATATACTCTATGAATTACTCTATTCTTATTTACCTAACACAAATCTTTTAAACAATAAAATTTTTAAAGGACTTATAAATTCATCTACACATAAATATTATCTATAAATCTATAAATATATTATCAATACAAATCAATGTACATTTCTATCTATCAGTCTAATTTATCAAACCACTCTTACTCCGTATAAGTATATATCCTGAATATTTTTGTATATTCACTTTATATGTATATCTATATGAATATATGTGTATATAAATATGCTACACCCTTACTTAATATATTTATACTCTTATATACTTCTTATAAGCGATTCTTATAAGCTTATAAACAATTCATCCATTCATGACAGATCAGATCAGATCCCCCAGCCTCTTCTCACTCCCCCTCCCGCCTCCCTTATTTTACTAATTCTCCCTCCCCCCTTATGAATTAATTAGTCCTTTTCTCCCTTCCCCCAACTCCAAAATTTTCTGATGTCTTCTACTTGCTTCCTCTCCTTCTCTTTCTCTTCAGTGTTGGAGGTTGGAAAAAGAGGAAAAGACTTCTTCACGGCGGGTTGGCTCTAGATTTCAGCCTGTTGAACTAACGTCTCTCTTCCTTCTTGTCGCTGGCTCATCTCCTCTCTTCCGCTTTTTTTTTCCTTCCTAATTACCATTCTTATGCAGTCCCTTTTAGTCCGATCCGATCATAACTTTCACTGTTTCCCCCTTTTTCCCCCACAGTCTATATAAATTAATCCTTCCCTAGCAATCAGTTCTATTCTGTTCAAATACAATGGTTTAAGACCCCCCTTGTCCTGATTTTAATTCCGTTAATCTTTTGTACTCAATCCTCCTCTCACACCATTGAGCTTCTATTCCCTCTCACTCAACAATCTCAGTCCTTCTACTCTTATATCCAATCTCAGTCTGAGATTGCATCTGGTGAGCTTTCCTTTCATTTCATTGTTCTGTTTTTAGCTATTTTTTTTCATTGTTTGCCAACCGCCTTGCATCCCACTCCAGAAGGAAGGCAGCATGCCAACACAATGTATAAATAAATAAAGTCATTTTTTCAAAGGCCTAGACTTGGGAAAAACTTGGCCACTCAGAGCAACAGTCAGTCTAAATGGACAGACAGTCTGATCTAGTACAAAGCCTTTTCCAGCAATTTCAGAAGCCAAAGGTATCTTCCCAGGACATGACTCAATAGAGAAAGCATATTCCCTTTGTGTTTTAATGGAAACTAAAGCAATGAGTGGAGGAGACTCCTTCAGAAGTGCAATCAACTATCTCCAAAGGTGATGGAATCTCCTTCTTTGGAGGGTTTTAAGCAGAGGTTGGATGACCACCTGTCAGGGAGGCTTTAGCCATGGATTCCTGCCCTGACAAAGGGTACAACTAGAGGGCTCAGGGGATCTGCAATTCTCAGATTACCCACTTTGGACCCAATACCTGATTTAGTCAAGGGAGCCTTGGCCGCCCCAAGTTTAAACTTCAGACTAACCCTCAGAGCAGATTTAACACCTGTTACCACTGTGAACTGGCCTGGCCTTTGGTAACTTTAGATATCGTTTTGATATCATAATTCAGCCCTGCTCTGCCACCAGCCACGTGTTTGTGAGGCCACCAAACAAGCGTGAAGCTAGGCATGGCTATCATTTGCTGAGTCACATTTGTTTATACCAAGGCAAGCCAGAAACTGCCAGATCTGCTTTAGGGGACCTCCCGAAACAAACACCCTCATTATAGATGCGTATTACAACAAAGAGACCTCTGCTCCGAGAGGGCACCCTGGTGAGCTAAGTGCTTAACCGCCAAGCTAGCTGCATCTACATACTGGCCATACTATTGTCAATTCGGTCCATAACTCAATCATGTACATTCTGACCTTTCGGAGACATTGTCTCCAGCCCAAAACTCATTGTTTTCACCCAAGACCAGACTAGCCCACGGTCATTCCCTCTCTAATAAAAACCTCCAGTTCCAAGAGCTCTTCGGAATGCTCGGACCTCTCGTTGGAACGCTTGAACTTCCATCCCGCCTTGCTGCTGCTGCGAGCTCCCCTCGGTAGTCATGCTGGGTTTCCTTCTCTCCAATTGGCTTCTCAGGACTATGAGAAAGGTGGCGTATCACCCATTCCCCAAAACTCTCTTTTCCATTTCTTATTTAGTAGTGAGACTGTGTTTTCTTAATAATTGTTTAATAAATATTGTTGTTAGTTTGAACTGTTCATCTGCTCACTGACCCAACGCTGTATACACAGGGTAAAAGATCCCCGCTAAGTTATCCTGCCTCTCGCTAACCTAGAGAGTGCTCCAGCTAATTTCCCCATCTTGTTTGTGTTAGGTTTTGGTTATTTGGGTGTCCCTCACGGGACCCCCAAGTCACAGGGTAACACACCCTTATCTCCTCAAAGCCACCAACCTCCTCTGACCTGAAGTTCTCCTACCATTTTGGAAAGGGCAGAAGATTCTTTCCAGATCTAAGGACATCATCTCCCACCCACAAAAACTGGGGGCAATCACCAGACAATAATGGAGGAATCCAACACTCTCCTAAAAAACTTATATAGTATCTTCAGGCTCCCCTAAGCTTTTCAGTGATTCTGATTCCTCCACTCTTGGGAGGAAGAGTGAAGATTTTTGTCTCAGTTCCCCATCAGAATTCACCACTGTGAAACGTACTGTAAGTGTTGGACCAACAAGCACAGTAATAATCTCCTTCATCTTCGGCCTGGACATTAGTGATGGTTAAGTAGCCAGTGTTCCCAGAGGCAGAAGCTGTAAACCGATCCGGGATCCCTTGTCCCCTGTTGCTGCAGCCATTACAGTGCAGAAAGCGAGGGGCCTGCCCAGGTTTCTGTTGATACCAGTAAACGTAGCTGCTCCAGTCCCCACTGCCTTTAGAGCAGGAGAGTTTGGTTGTTCCTCGCAAGGACACAGACTCAGAGACAGATTGGGTCAATGTTGTCTGTGAATTGGCACCTTTAAAAAAAAAAAAAAGAAACAGTCAAGTTACAATTACAGTGGATACTCTGTGCTAAAATATCGCAAAAGAAATATTCTTCTATGGGAAACACAGATTACAGAGAATTTAATGTCACCTCTTAAGTCTACATAAGTGGTGATTTCATCACCTCCTTACCTGCCCAGCAATGGAGAAGTGTGAAGAACAACAGCGCCCAAGCCATGGTGATCTCTCAGAAATGGCTGAAATTTTTCAAGTCAACAGAGAAGTGGTTGGGAGGGCCTTCTCCCTTCAGATATGAAGGCCACAGAGCTGGGGAAGGTCCTCTTTATGCAAATCTGTCCTAAGCTCATTAGAATCATAGAATCATAGAGTTGGAAGAGACCACAGGTGCCATCCAGTCCAACCCCCAGCTATGCAGGAACACACATCAAAACATTCCCAACAGATGGCCATCCAGCCTCTGCTTAGAAACCTCCAAAGAAGGAGATTCCACCACACTCCATTGAGGCACTGGATTCCATTGCCAGACAGCTCTGACCACCAGGAAGTTCTTCCTGAGGCTCATGTAGAATCTCCTTTCCTGCAGCTTGAATTTATTACTCCTTGTCCTAGTCTCTGGAGCAGCAGAAAACAAGCCCACTCCATCCTCAACATGACATCCCTTCAAATATTTAAACATCGCTGTCATATCCCCTCTCAACCTTCTCTTCTGCAGACTAAATATCCCCAGCTCCCTAAACTGCTCCTCACAGGGCTTCATGGCTTCCAGACCCTTCACCATTTTGGTCGCCGTCCTTTGGACACGCTCCAGTTGTCAATATCCTTCTTGAATTGAGGTGCCCGGAACTGGACACAGTATTCCAGATGAGGTCTAACCAAAGCCAAATAGAGTGGTACCATAACCTCCCTCAATCTAGACACCATACTCCTATTGATGCAACCAAGAATGGCATTGGTTTTCTTGCTGCCACATCACACTGCTGACTCATGCTCAGCTGGTGATCTACCAAGACTCCTAGATCCCTTTCACATGTACTCTTATCCAGCCACATGTCCCCCATCCTATATTTGTGCATTCCATTTTTTCTTCCTAAGTGTAGGACCTTACATTTCTCTCTGTTGAAATTTGTTAGCTTTGGCCCAGCTCTCCTATTTGTGAAGGTCATTTTGAATTCTGATCCTGTCTTCTGGCATATTAGCAACCCCTCCCAATTTGGTGTCATCTGCAAATTTGATCAGCATGCCCTGCACTCCTTCATCCAAGTCATTGATGAAGATATTGAATAGCACTTGGCCCAGGACAGAACCCTGTGCCCCCCACCACTAGTCGTTTCTCTCCAGGATAAAAGGAAGCCATTGGTGAGGAGCACCTTTTGGGTTTGGTTCTTCCACCAATTACCAATCCACCTAACCGTAGCCCTGTCCAGCCCACATTTTACTAGCTTCTTTGGAAGAATGTCATGGGGAACTTTGTCAAAGGCCTTACTGAAATCAAAATATGCTACATCCACAGCATTCCCTCCATCTATCAGGCTTGTAACTCTATTGTAAAAAGAGATAAGATTAGTCTGGCATGACTTATTTCTGAGAAATCCATGTTGCCTTTTAGTGATTATGGCATTGCTTTCTGAGTAATTACAAACTGACTGTTTAATGATCTTGAAGATAGACAGGTCTTCTTGAGACTTGTATGTTCAATCAGAAACCAACCAAGAAATGCAAAACCATATTGAAAACACCATTTGGGGAAACTGGGGTGTCCTTAGAGTTCCTCCATAGATTGGAGGATCAACAAAAACAGTGGACGTTCATTCAATCTGTCCCCAAGCCCATCTGAATTGACAATATCATGAGAAAAGCAAATTAGCCCTTTTGGGTCAAACAGAAGGCCTGTCAAATCGAGCTGTTTGTTGGCTAGTAAGAGGCTGGTGAGAGACCGACAAAGGGCACATGGATAAAGCATCCCTTCCCTCCTTGTTTTCCCCTGCAGATGGGATGAAGAGGTCTAAAATTTACATCCAGACTGCAAAGAATTCTTATTTGGGTCACAACCTCTGTTCTTAATAGAGAAAGTTGCTTATCAAGACTCAGTGCTAATGCAGAAGTCAGCAGGAACACTATGCAGGAGCACCCAAGCAGAACAAACAGTCTCTTCCCTTAGTTCACCATCAAGGTGCACTTTGCATCAGAGTTTCTATTTGGTTGTAGAATTTATTTTTGCGAAACATGGGGAAGGTGGGCCAACACTTCCCCCTAGAGGCTGAAGCCAGGATTGCAGGCATCTTCTCAGCTATAAGACAAAACCCTTGAGTTGCCAGCTTCAGTATGGAAAAGCTTTGGGTGGAAGTGTGTGAGCTGGAACAACCACAAAGAGGGAAGGGAGGTTTGTTAGCCCTTTGGCACTGTATCTCATTTAATTAATTAACAACCTAATTCTGCATTAAGTTCATGTTAAAATTCAGAGTTAACTCAATCACTACAGTTAAGAAATACCTTGAATGAAGTTGCACTTTATACTAGAAAATGTTTGACGCTGATGATTTAAACTGGTTAGTTTTTTAGCTCTGGAACTGGGATGGGAAAGGTATTCCTTATTATTTCTGCCCAGGTCAAAACTCAGGCTTCCCAACAGTCAAGACACTCCCTTGGGAAGAATAACAGATGAGTAAATTTTGTGTTATCTTCACCCGGTATTCAAACATTGTGAAGTGTTGTGGAGCAACTATTATGCAGAGAAAAACATGGGGTTTTTTTGTTTGTTTGTTTGTTTGCACAAAAATCTGTTCTCTGCAGACAATATGGGTTTTCTCTGCATAAAATATTGTTTCCAGTCTTGGAAGCATGTCTCCTGTGCATGACACGTGTGTTTTCTCTCCACCAAAAACAAACAACTCAAAAATTAACCTTGAAGAATAATTCTCCCACAACACATCTGGTTTTCAAAGACATGGAAAATACTTCTGAGGAATATCTGTTTTCTCCTGCAGCGGGAAGAAAACTGCCGCAATTCCTCATCCTCATCTGTGAAGATTAAATAGAAAAGAATTTGGATCCTTATTCTGAAATAAATAAACAAAACCATCTCCTTGGGAAACAATGCCGTTAGTATCCCTTCCCTAATTTATGGATTCCCATTACAGTGCGAATTAATCAGAGGAGACCAAGTGCCAATCTAGCCCAGAATTCTCTGCCCAGAAGTGCCAACCACAAGAAGCTGGCAAGTGGCTACTCAGGGCTGAAATATAGGAAGGGGACTCACTCACGAAGAAAGAGGCCACCAACATCAACTGGAGAAGGACCTCCAGTCCTCTAGAACAGATTACCAGTACAGGCCTTGCTTGAATCACTGAATCACAGAGTCGAAAGGGATCCCAAGATCTACCTAGCCAATCCCTGCCTTGCAGAGCAGTAGATGAACACCAAAGGAAAACAGAGAGTCGACACAAAATGTACCAGTTGTGGTTAGAAAAGGATTTCAATTCATGGTCGAGTGTGTTCATCCTAGGGGGGCAGCAGTGGAGAGAAACAGAGCTCACCCCACCACACAGGACATGAGAAAAAACAGACTCCCCCTCTACTAAGCCCCACTTGCTTTCTCAGTGATTCTGATTTCCTCCCTAGAAGTTTTTTGTCTCACTTCCCTATCAGATGTTACCACGGTGATACATGCTAGGAGTCTGGGACGAGGCATAACAGTAATAATCGGCTTCATCTTCCGACTGGAGATTGGTGATGGTTAAGTGGCCAGTGTTCCCAGAAGCAGAAGCCGTGAACCGATCTGGGATGCCTGGCCCTCTATTGCAGCCGTTACAGTCCACAAAGCGAGGGGCCTGCCCAGCTTTCTGTTGGAGCCACAGAACTGCGTTGTTCCAGTTCCCATTGCCTTTAGAGCAAGAGAGTTTAGCTGTTTGGCCTGAGGATGCAGAGGCAGAGGCAGAGGCAGCGGCAGGCTGAGTCAACGTTGGCTGAGAATTGACATCTGTACCAAAAAAGGGGGGGAAATAAAATTATAATTGGCTACTCGGTGGTTGAATATCCCCAAAGCACACCACTTTTCTTAGGAATGCACATGACAGATGTTTTTGGTTTTGGCCCCTGCAATGTTAGTTCTTAGTCCTCTTACCAGCCCAGGAACTGAGAAGCATCAAGAATACCAGAGTCCAGGCCATAGTGAGCTCTCAGAAGGCAGTTGGCTTTCTGAACTGAAAGAAACCACTGGTTGGGCCTTCTCCCTTCCTTTTAAGAATGCACCAAGCCCAAGAATGACCCCTTCTTGGAAATCTCTTGTATGCCCATTGGCTCTTGTAGATCATCCTGCCTCAGTGGCAGAGCTTGGAGTGTGTGAAGGGAGAAAGAGGGCAGGACTATGGCACATGGGAGTGTGGCCTCAGCGGGGGGGCATGGCCAGGACACGCGGGGGCATGGCTACGAAAACCCCAAAAACATTGCCGCCCAGGGCAAAGCACCTCCCCCGCCCCACCGTTCCTACGTGACTGTGCTGCCTCTCCAGGCAATAGATGATGTCACGGCAAAATCAGGTACAACGGATGCCATTTTCATAAAGAGCGTGTTTCGTAATGGGATGTCACAGTTTTCGGGAAGACAGAAGGTACTGGAGGGAGAACTCATCCCCCAAAAGAAAGACTTATGATGAAGATGTAATAAGGTGTAGATCCCAGCCTTTGCATACAGAAGGGCCAGGCCTTCGCATCGTGCATGAAAACCTTCTGGCTGTAAGTGACAGGAAAGCCCTTTCTCCGCCTAAGGAGACCCAAGGGAGACTTTGACAGTCAGACAAAACTGCTACCCTCAGCAGATAAAGGATCTGACCTAAGAAAAGGTAGCTTCTCATGATGCTAAGTACCTGGGTAATACTTAAAAACTCCAAGACACCTTTCCACTTGGCAGTACATCCCTTGGGAACTTTCCAAATTAGAAAGGAAGTGTGGCATTTTTCAGCTGTATAGGCTTCATGGTAGCCACAGTACATCTGAGACATTCAAACCAGAACACCAAGAAATGCAAAGTCTCATTTTGGACAAGAGAGTGACTAGTTTTAAGTTCACACCAGTGCTTCTTAAGCTATCTCATGGGATGGACCAGCAATATCTGGAGTTTCTTCTCACTTTGCCAAGGAGCTGGCACTGCATTTGTGCCCTTTCCTAGAAAATCACTGCCAATCAGCATCCAAGTATTGATGGGCTAGCCCTATTCCATCAACCACCAGTCTGAGTAGCACTGGGCTACATCATAGCCATGGTATGTCCTTCACTTTTGAGTAAGGCTGCATGAGCACAATTTGAGAAAATTCTGGGAGAATTGTGGGATAGAAATGGGATAGGAAGGACCTCTTAGGCATGTGTACAGTGCTGGCCAGGTTTGATCTCCACATGAACGGGTAGGACTGGCCAGAAAATGACTGACTGTGCTGAACACTTCCCCTTCAAACTCCAGTTGCAGGACCTTCAAGGGCCTTTAAGGACCACCTTAAATCTCCCCAATGTTCAAAATGTAGACCAATATCTCCGCCTCCAGGCCCAAAGCAAAAAAGCAGCTTGCACAGACACACTTTGAAATACCTATGCTTACAAAGGGAGAGAGCCGTGTGCTCTCCCTGAGCTCACAGCCTATTGTCAGCTAATTGTTTGTTAGTTAGTCAGTTAACTGTCAATCAAACTAGGGAGAGTTAATCAAGCTAGGGGAAGGAGCCAGCTAGAGGAAGGAGGCTTTATTAGGAACTCCCAGCGGTGCGCGCCTATGGCGCGTGCAATTTCATTCATCTACTTCAATCCTTCAAGTTCAACCACTCAAGTTTAGGAACAACCAATCCTTATAGCGACTGAACAAATTTAGGAAGAGTTCAACTGAGCTTGGTAGTTAGCTGAGCAGACATAGCTTATACAGCTCAAATTAAGAAAGGAGGCCCAATTTTTGTTCTTGTTTTCTTGTTCTATTCTATTCTCTGTAGTATCAAGTATGGAAGGTGAGGGAGCTGCTGCTGTCACCTGTAGCACTTGTGGCATGTTCCTTTTCTTGCCACAAGATGTGGTCGGGTACACCTGCAGCAAGTGCAAGCTGGTCACCTTCTTAGAGGTCAAGGTGCGGCAGCTGGAGGCACAGGTTTCTAATCTTCATCTTATTAGGGAAGGTGAGGACTTCTTAGATAGGGCAGAGAGGACCTTCCTGAAGACCGGATATGCGGAGGAGCTGCCTGATGAGGAAATCAGTTCCGTGAGCCGGGAAAGCGATGCTTGGAGGAATGTCACACGGAGAAGTAGAAGGGCCAGGAAGGAAACAGAGACTCTCAAACTACAGAATCGCTTCAACGTTCTTGGTGCTGTGAATGATGAGGAACACCAGAAGGAGGGAACACAACATCAGCAAGAAGGAATCCAACTTCGGCAACTGGAACTTGAACACCAACAGGACAGCATCCAACATCGGGAAGACCAGCACTCCTGGCCTCAACACAATGCTCAGGCAATCCTGGAAGAATCTGCTTGTCGAAGAACCCCGGACAGGCCTCAGAGGAGGCGAGTTCTGGTGGTTGGGGACTCCTTGCTCAGAGGAACCGAACCGGCAGTTTGCAAACCGGACAAGCTCAATCGAGAGGTCTGCTGTCTTCCTGGGGCCAGGCTAAACCACGTAACAGAGAGGCTAGCCAGGCTGATCAAGCCCACTGACCCTCGTTTTGGTTCACGTTGGAACGAATGACACGGTGAAGCGCAGCTTTCACCACATCACAAAGGACTACAAGCTTATGGGGAGAAAGCTTAAGGACCTTGGTGCGCAGGTGGTCATTTCTTCAATCCTCCCTGTTCAAGGATATGGTGCACGAAGGCAAAGGACAATAGTAGAGGTCAACAGCTGGCTCCGCACATTTTGCGACCGCCAACAGTTTGGCTTTTTGGATCATGGCTTGAAATTCCAGGAACATGGGCTTCTGGCAAGGGATGGGCTGCACCTCACGAAACTTGGCAGGAACGTTTTTGCAAACAGTCTCACAAGGAGGATTAGGAGGGCTTTAAACTAAGCACAACTGGGGAGGGAGACAAGATTATTCAGGACAAGGACTCAGCAAGTGAAGGGGAAAAAGGCCCAAATGATATTGGCCAAGTAGGAATAGCACCCAATCGTGGGAGGGGTGGAAACAATGCCATGGGACTTGCAGGAAGGGCACGGGGACTTAAGTGTCTCTACACTAACGCACGGAGTATTGGAAACAAACAAGATGAATTTGAACTCCTAGTACAGCAAAATAAATATGATTTGATAGGCATCACTGAGACCTGGTGGGATGAGTCTCACGATTGGAATGTAGGAATAGAGGGGTATAGCCTATTTTGTAGAAATAGACCAAATAAGAAAGGAGGAGAAGTAGCCTTATATGTCAAGGATGTTTTCACCTGTGAAGAGATCCATGACTTGAACACCGGAAGCCAGGTCGAGAGCATCTGGGTAGGAATTAAGGGAGCGAGAAACAATAGGGATATTATAGTGGGGGTTTACTACAGACCTCCAAGCCAGACTGAGGACCTCGATGGCGCTTTCATAGACCAAATGACTGCACATTCAAAAAGGAGAGATACAGTAATAATGGGAGATTTCAACTACCCGGATATATGTTGGCAGTCAAACTCTGCCAAGACAGCAAGGTCCAGCAAGTTTCTTGCTTGTCTTGCAGACAATTTCATGGTCCAGAAGGTGGAAGAGGCGACAAGGGGATCAAATATTCTGGATCTGATCCTGACCAACAGGGAAGACCTTGTTAATGACGTAGAACTGGTTGGATCTTTAGGAGAGAGTGACCACGCCCTATTAGAATTTGGCATTCAGTGGGGAAGAGAAGGCAAGTGTAGCCAGGCATTCGTCTTAGATTTTAAAAAAGCAGACTTCTGTAAACTGAAGGAGCTGCTGGCTGAAATCCCGTGGTCAAGAATAGTCAATGAGAAAGGAGTTCAGGATGCATGGGAGTTCTTTAAAAGGGAGGTACTGAAGGCACAGGCTAAAACTGTACCATTAAGGAGGAAAAATGGAAGGCATCTGAACAAACCGGAATGGTTGACTAAAGAGCTCTCAGCTGAGCTAAGTATTAAGAAAAACATGTACAGGAAATGGAAGAAGGGGGAAATCACCAAAGAAGATTATAAGCAAGTAGCCAGGAGATGTAGGGAGAAGGTCAGAAAGGCTAAAGCACAGAACGAACTTAGGCTGGCCAGAGACATTAAAAACAATAAAAAGGGCTTTTTTAAATACGTCCGCAGCAAAAGGAAAAAGAAGGAGACGATAGGGTCACTGTGCAAGGAAGATGGTGAATTAATAACAGGAGGAAGAAAAAAGGCAGAACTCCTCACCTTCTTCGCCTCAGTTTTTTCCCAAAAGGATAAAAACACTCAACCTGGCGGTTGGGGAGCAGGTGAGGAAGTGGGGGAAATGCAGCACAGAATAGATAGAGAGGTAGTACAGGAATACCTGGCCACACTGGATGAATTCAAGTCTCCAGGGCCAGATGAATTGCATCCTAGGATTTTAAAAGAACTAGCAGAGGTCATTACGGAACCTCTTGCTATAATCTTTGAAAACTCTTGGCGGACCGGAGAAGTTCCGGCAGACTGGAGGAGGGCAAATGTTGTCCCCATCTTCAAGAAGGGAAAAAAAGAGGACCCAAATAATTATCGCCCAGTCAGCCTGACATCAGTACCTGGAAAGATCCTGGAGCGGATCATCAAACAGTCAGTTTCTAATTACTTAGAAAACAATACCGTAATTACGAAAAGTCAACATGGATTTCTCAAAAATAGATCATGCCAGACTAATCTTATCTCTTTTTATGATAGAGTTACTTGCTTGATAGATGAAGGGAATGCCGTGGACATAGTATATCTTGATTTCAGTAAGGCCTTTGACAAAGTTCCCCATGACATTCTTGCAAAGAAGCTAGTAAGATGTGGACTGGACAGGGCTACTGTCAGGTGGATTTGTAACTGGTTGACTGACCGTACCCAAAGGGTGGTCACCAATGGCAGATTCTCATCCTGGAGAGAAGTGACTAGCGGGGTGCCACAGGGTTCTGTCCTGGGCCCGGTGCTGTTCAATATCTTCATTAATGACTTGGATGAAGGAATAGAGGGCACGCTGATCAAATTTGCAGATGACACCAAATTGGGAGGGGTTGCTAATACGCCTGATGACAGGATCAAAATTCAAAAGGACCTGGACAGATTGGAGAGCTGGGCCAAGGCTAACAAAATGAATTTCAACAGAGAGAAATGTAAGGTCCTACACTTAGGCAGAAAAAATGATATGCAGAAATATAGGATGGGGGACACGTGGCTGGCTAACAGTATGTGTGAAAGGGATTTAGGAGTCTTCATAGACCACAAGCTGAACATGAGTCAGCAGTGTGATGCGGCAGCCAAGAAGGCCAACGCAATTCTTGGTTGCATCAATAGGAATATGGTGTCTAGATCGGGGGAGGTATTGGTACCACTTTATTCTGCATTGGTTAGACCTCATCTTGAATACTGTGTCCAGTTCTGGGCACCCCAATTCAAGAAGGATATGGATAAGCTGGAGCAGGTCCAGAGGAGGGCAACCAAAATGGTGAGGGGCCTGGAAGCCATGCCCTATGAGGACAGACTTAGAGAGCTGGGTATGTCTAGTCTGCAGAAGAGAAGGTTGAGAGGGGACATGACAGCCATGTTTAAATATTTGAAGGGGTGTCATGTCGAGGAGGGAGTGGGCTTGTTTTCTCCTGCTCTTGAGACCAGGACAAGGAGCAGTGGATGCAAGCTGCAGGAGGGGACATTCCGCCTGAACCTCAGGAGGAATTTCCTGACGGTCAGGGCCGTCCGGCAGTGGAATGTGCTGCCACAGAGTGTGGTGGAGTCTTCTTCGTTGGAGGTTTTTAAGCGGAGGCTGGATGGCCACTTGTCGGGAGTGCTTTGAGGGTTTTCCTGCATGGCAGGGGGTTGGACTGGATGACCATTGTGGTCTCTTCCAACTCTACATTTCTATGATTCTATGATTCTATGAATCTGGCGAAGGTAGAGGCCATTGTGTCCTGGTAGGCCCCGAGGAGCCGCAAGGATGTGCAGCGGTTCCTGGGGTTCTCCAACTTCTACCGGAAGTTCATTTCCTACTACACGTCGTTGGCCGCCCCTATCAACCAGGTGCTCCGCGGCAAGGCGACGTTCCAGTGGACCCCCGAAGCCCAGCAGGCATTCGACCGGTTGAAGACCCGCTTCACGACAGAGCCCATCCTGCAGCATCCCGACCCCAGGCGGCCTTCATCCTGGAAACCGACGCCTCAGACGTCACAGTCGGGGTGGTCCTGTTGCAGAGTTCGGGCCCGGAAGGGGAGCTCCAGCCGTGCGCCTACCACTCCCGGCAGCTGACCCCTCCCGAGCGGAACTATACCTTCTGGGAAAAGGAGCTCCTGGCGGTCAAGGTGGCGTTCGAGGCTTGGCGGCGTTTGAGGCTTGGCAGCACCTCCTGGAAGGCACGTTGCACCCGGTACAGGTGCGGACTGACCACCGCAACCTGGAATACCTGCAGACCGCAAGGAAGCTGATGCCGCGACAGATGCGTTGGGCCCAGTTCTTCTGGTTCCACTTCCGGCTGCAGTATGTGCCGCGGGCCCGCCCTGTCCCGGAAGCCCGAATACGCCGCTGCCCCAGAGCCGGAGATCCACTCGACCATCCTGCGCCCCAAGAACTTCGTGGCGGCCATGGACGTGATGACCCTGGCGGAGCGGATCCGGGAGGCCCAGCCCTGGGAGCCGCCCCAGGAGACCCTACTCCTGGGGGACGCCTCCTCCCCATGGTCGGAGCGGGGGGGGCTGCTCTACCATAGCGATCGGCTCTTCGTGCCCCCCCGGCCCCTGTCGCGAGGAAGTGCTGCGCCTCTGCCATGACGGGAGGCCCGCGGGTTATTTTGGCCTGTTTAAGACCCTGCATCTCGTGACCCAGGAGTTCTGGTGGCCCAGGGTGCGCGGGGATGTCGACCGTTACATCCGTTCCTGTCCCGTGTGTCGCCGCGCCAAGGATCCGACAGAGAGGCCCTCGGGGTTACTCCAGCCCCTGCCGACCCCCGCAGGACCCTGGTGGACCATCTCCATGGACTTCATCACCGCACTCCCTCTGTCCAGAGGCCACACCGTCATACTGGTGGTGGTGGACCTCCTCACGAAAATGGCGCACTTCATCTCGTGTCCGGAGCTACCTTCCGCGAAGGAGACGGCACGCCTAGTCCTGGAGCATGTCTTCTGGCTGCACGGCCTCCCCGAGGGGATCGTGACCGATCGGGGTGCACAATTCACCGCCTGGTTCTGGCAGTGTTTGTTGCAGCAGTTGGACATCGAGCCCCGGCTGTTGTCGGCCCATCACCCGCAGACCGATGGCCAGACCGAGCGCACCAACGCCACGCTGGAGCAAAACCTGCAGTGTTACAGTTGCTACCAGCAGGACGACTGGGTCAACCTCCTGTCCTTGGCCGAGTTCGCGTACAACAACGCCGTCCATGCCTCCACCCAGCAGTCCCCATTCCTGGCCAACTACGGCTTCCACCCGTGGTGGTTCCCACTGGTCAGGGCGCCTTCCGCGGTGCCCGCCGCAGACCGGTGGCTCCAGGAGTTGCAGGCCATCCAAGAGTTACTGCGGGAGCAACTGGAGCACGCCAAGGAGGCGTACAAGTGGGGGGCAGACTGGCACTGGCGGCCAGGGCCGCCTCTGTGGGTCGGGGACCGTGTCTGGCTCTCCACGCGCTTCCTCCTACCCGGCCACCCTAGCCGCAAGCTAGATGCCCGATACATAGGCCCTTTCACCATCCGGGCTCAGGTAAACCCCATGGCCTTCCGACTACAACTCCCGCGCACCCTGCGGATACACCCTGTGTTCCACAGGTCACTGCTTCTGCCAGCCACGGGGGTGCGACCAGACACCGGCCCTGGAGTCCCGCCAGCTCTGGTGCTCATCGATGGCAAGGAGGAGTCCGAGGTGGCCGGGATCCTTGACTCCCGCCGGCGGCACAGCCGCTTACAGTACTTGGTGAACTGGCGGGTTTATGGTCTGGAGGAGCACTCCTGGGAGGACGCAACAGACGTCCATGCACCACGGTTGGTGCAGGTCTTCCATCGCCGCTACCCGGCGAAACCTTATTCCCCGCGGGGGGCAGGGGGCGACCCTGGGGAGGGGAGTGATGTCAGGGCCTTGGGTGTGGCCGCGCCGGTGGGCGCCGCAGAGGCCGACGCCGCGGCTACCTCCGATGAGGAGGAGGGGGGCTCAGGCCCTCTGGAGGCCGCAGCCGACGACGGGGACTGCGCGGTCACCACGGAGGGCTCCGCTGCCGGCGGGGAGCGCCAGGACGCCACGGCGGTCGCTGATCCTGGTGGGGGTCTCCCTGGCGTGACGGAGGCCGCCGCCACCGAAGGGGACCGGCCCGGCACTGTGGAGGCCACCGGCCCGGCTCCCGGGCCACTGGGCGTGGCAGGCGGAGACCCGCTAGAGGAGGCGGGCCCCAGCGAAGCTGCCTCAGAAGAGGCTGAGGCTGCCACCCTGCTGCCGACGTTTCAGCAGTGGCGGTGACTCAAGGAGGCCAGCCGCCGATCCCAGCGGCTGCAGGAGAAACACCTGGGGGCAGGGAGCTCCCAGCTGTAGCGCAGCTGGGAGCCCAGCCACGTGCTCGGGCCGGATTGGCCACCAACCGCCCTAGGGGCCTTTTTAGGCAGACGCGGGGCTGGGAAGGGCACGGAGCTACAACTGTCAGCTTCCTGGACGTCTGTCGCCCGTGCCTTGTTCCAGCCCAGCCTGTGTCCGCTTCCTGCAACCTGGCTTCTCCACGACCCTTCCTCAGCGTTAGGTGAAGTAACCTCTTTGCGTTTCGGAGGAAGTAACCCATTGTTATTTTCCGTTGACGCCTGCTGTTAAGGCCTACCTTAAGTTTCCTCAGCTTATGTGCTGCAGCGCTTCTGTGAGAGACTGTATTAAACGCTGCTTGTGCCCGACTCCGGTCCGGCCCCTGCTTGACCTCCGCCCATGCTGACAACTCTTGCATAGGCAAAATTTCACCAACCTTTTCAAGGCTTTCAGTTCACCACTCTGGAGAGGAAGACAGAAGGTTTTTGTCTCACTTCCCCATCAGAATGGACCACTGTGATACGAGTTACCAGTGCTGTACCAACACAAACAATAATAATCTTCAGTCTGGACGTTAGTGATGGTTAAGGTTCCACTGCTCCCAGAACCAGAGGCTGTGAATCGATCCGGATCCCTTCTCCTCTGCTGCTGCAGCCGCTGCAGTGCACAAAACGAGGGGCCTCGCCGGATCTCTGTTGGATCCACCAAAAACGGTTGTCCCAGCTGCCGCTGCTCTTAGAACAGGAGAGTTGAACGCTTTGTCCCGGGGAGGCAGACGCAGAGGCAGGCTGGGTCACTGTTGCCTGAGAACTGACACCTTGACAGAAAAAAAGAAAGAGAAGACCTTATAACTGATCATTTTAACTCAAGCTTCACAAAGTACACATTGCAAGTCATTTTGAGGTCACCCCCTCTGCCCACAGAAGCTGACTTTTTCCCCTCCTTACCTGCCCAGGAATGAAGGAGAGTTAAGAACAGGAGAGACCAGGCCATGGTGAGCTCTCAAGAGGAGGTGGGCTTTCTGAAACAGGCAGACCACTGTCTGAGACGTCCCTCCCTTCCTTTTTAAAAGGCATGGAGGAGGAGAATGGTCCCCTTATGTAGATCTCTCCCACCACCATTGGCTGTGATGGAACTTCCTGTCTCCATATGAAAAGTGTAATGTCATGACCAAAAGAGGGCAACACAACCCGTTTGCATATGTGATAAATGTTTTTTAAAAAAATCTGGAGATGACCATTGCAGAGGCTAAGAATGGGTAGGGATAGGATAAGTGGCCCAAAGAAGGCTGCTGAGGAACAAGGTTCACAGTGTGGGCAGAGCACGATCCAGCACAGCAACATACCAAAATCCCTGCTTAGGCTTAAAGGGACACACTCTGATCTTGCCGGGGTACTGGATGGCCATTTTTTAACAATACAGGCTAGATCTCAGTTTCTGGAGGTCTCCTCTTGTGACAGAGAAGAAAGAAACAAAAAGAACATTGAGCTGGGAAAGCAAGGGGAGCCTTGAATCCTCCTTCCAAGATATTGGAATCCCCAAAAAGGTTGGACATTAAGATGTTCTCCACTAAAGGCCACCTGAACTTACAGGAAGGCAAGAACATCCCAAGAGCCCTGAATCAATCAGACCCACAGAGTCTCTGGCTCACCCTTCTAATCCTGCCCTGGACCAGAAGAGACCTACAAGAAGACAGCAAAGGGGGGCAGAAGGGCAACACCACAGCCCTTTCCAAAGGGATGGAATACACAAATTTATCCAAGCTAGGTCCAGATTACAAAATGCTCAGATTTGTCTGATTCAGAGTATATCCTACTAGAGCAACATTGCTGGTCAGGATGTGCTCTTCGTGCAGAAATGAGATGGAGGTCCTTGTATGACTACCCAACCGCCATCATCACTCAGCTGCTCCACTTCTCTTCAAAGATGCAGGTGGTCTAAGGAGCTTCTGGTTTCAATCATGTCCTTTCATTTTCTCAAACAGGGCAAAGTTGGCCAACACCTCCCCCTAGAGGTTCAACCCTACACAGCAGCCCTTTTTACATGTTAAGGTTGAATCTTGGCTTCTCATATTAAAACAAATCAAAGAGAAGCAAGCCCCCATAGGACAGTGGTGATTTTTCATGCCTGCCAACAGCAGAGGGGCCATATCAGCATTCTGGACATGATCAGAGAGAACAGCATGTGGCTTCACAGTTCATTTCCAGTGGATTCTTTAGCTGTGTTTCTTCAAGTCCTTGGACAGCTAGCATAGGAGTGTCTCTTGGGTGCAACAGGATGACATTTTGCATCAGTTTTGAGCTGTGTGGGGCCATTTGGGAGGTAAAAACTCAGCCATGAGAAATTAGTCATGAAGTAATAGTAATTAGTAATAGTTAAAAGTTAAAAGTTAATTAGTAACTACTATTAGTAATAATTAATTAATTAATGTCTATCTCACCTTTTTCCCAACATGGAACCCGAGGCAGCTCACCGTAGGAGTTAAAACAAAACTCTATCTTGAGTACAGAACTCCAGAATAAGTCTAGAACTTAGGCCTGCAGGCACTTCCTTTTTGAAGGGCCTGAAGATGCTAGACTTACGGCCAAACAACTGCCTCCTGGTTCAGACCTCAGACTGCCAAGGCACCATAGTCCCTCAACTCCCATTGCCCATACCAGGGAGGGGTCTGAGGGTCCCTAATGAGGCCCCCAGGAAAGGCTGGTTACCCCTCCTTTAGACAGACCTCAACAGGGGTAAGGAACCACCCAGCTTTGCCATTGAGCCAGTCAGCAGTGAGAGACATGTAGTTGGAGATCCTCCGCTATCTGGGGCCTCAGAAGCCCCACCAGAAGAGCAGATCACCAGCCTACAAGCCCTGCAGGGCTGTGCACAGGATGTCTCAAAGACCGCCTCCTCCCCTATGAGCCTGCCCCACCTTTGAGACCCTCAGTGTTGCACGTTCTAAGACTTTGCATGGCCAGAGGACAGGGCTTTCTGTCTTACAGCACCCCAACTGGGGCACTCCCTGCCAAAATATTAAAGGTAGGGTTTGCAATCTTCCCAGAGGGAGGCTCTCTAGGGTACATGTAGAGTGTTGGCTAGATCTGATCTCTATGTGAATGAGCAGGAAGGACCATCTACACAGAATGGTTCCCACCTTCTCTTCTAGATGAAGGTGGCATCTTTCAATGGCTCTCAGTCTCCTGAAAGCATGGGTCGGAGCAGTTTGAGATCATCTCAATTGTCATTTGACAGCATCCTGGAGTATGTTGTTTCGTCAGATGTTTGGCATCTCCTGTTTGAGCTTTCTAGCAGAGAATTTGACATCCCTGATGAAATTACAAAATCCAGGGTTCCATAGGATAGAGTCATAAGAGTTAAAGTTGTATAGACGTACTAGTATTGTGATGCTGTGATACACTCCAGGTGACCTGCATGCTGATTCACAAGAACTGAAGATATCTCAAAATGCCTCCATTGCCATGTCTGGGGTTTCAGGGGGTCCCTGTCCCAAACATAAGCTCTGCCTCCCAACTTGGAACCAAAGGTGGCGGAGCTCAGGTGTTTGGCTCTGAGATCTACCAGTGAGGACACATATCTGAAATTTTCATTTTTCTGGATTTTTTTCTCTGTTAGCCTATTATCCACAGGAATGGTATGTATTTGCTTGACAAATGACTCAGTCCAACCTGGAGGAAGTTTTGAGCTGACCTATCCTTTCTCACATATACAGTCAAATTCCTTCCCTCGCTCAGTTTGATCTTTGTCACCTTTCAGGTCTGATTTTGATGTCAGAGCCAATTAATCCAGTTGCCAATCTAATATTGTGCCAATTAAGTATGGTGCTCATCCAAACCACACTAATATCAGGGACCCCAATGCATGGCCTTCCAGTGGACGGGAGAGTACATACATGTAGCTAGCATTTCGCTGATTCTGTTTCTTTGCTCGAGAGGAGCATGAAGGTTTCTGTCTCACTTACCCATCAGAATGAGCCACTGTGCAACACATCTCTAGTGTCATACCAAGCACAGCAGTAATAATCCCCTTCGTCTTCAGCCTGAATGTTAGTGATGGTTAAGTAGCCACTGGTCCCAGACTGGGAAGCCGTGAATCGATCTGGGATCCCTTCTCCCCTGCTTTAACCCTCACGGTGGATGTAGCGAGGGACCTGCCCAAATTTCTGTTGGTACCAGTGGAAGTTGCCCCAGCTGCCATTGCTACTTCTGCTGCAGGAGAGTTTCGCTGTTTGTCCCAGGGACACAGTCTCGGAGGCTGGCTGGGTGACTGTTGCTTGTGAACTGACATCTTTGGAAAACAAGAAAAAGCCAAAACCATGAGAGTGGGAGACCTCTTCAGTTCTCAGATAACACAAATGCAAGAGCTTATACTTACTGTAAATACACACAGCAAATAGAGGGGTGTCACCTGACCTAAGTCAGTTCATCCCCCTGCCCCCCTAGTTTTACCTGAGCAATAGCTGAGAAGGGCCAGGAAAAGCAGAGTCCCAACCATGGTGAGCTCTCAGAAACAGTCTGATTTCAGATGTGGAAGATGGCTCACAGGCTGGCCCCCTTTCTCCTTTCTTAAATCTTTTGGGACAGCAGCCTCAGGTCTTCCTGCAAATGCTCTCTTGGCTCATTGGCTCTGCAAGGACTGAACATTTGTTGTTCCTGTTGTTGGGCGTCTTCAAGTCACGTCTTACTTATAGTGACCCTAAAGCAAGCCTATCACGGGTTTCTTTTGGACAAGATTTGTTTATGCATGGATTTTGCCTTTGCCTCCCTCTGAGGCTGAGAGAATGTGACTTGCCCAAGGGTTTCCATGGCCAATTGGGGATTTGAACCCTGCTCTCCAAAGTCAGTCATCTGAAGCTCAACCTACCACCCCGCACTGGACCTCAGGACATTTTTTTTCTTATAGCCACACCAGTCCCAAGGACAGAAATATGTGTTAGGAAGAGGCCTGGGAAATCCCTGGAATCACTCTGAATAGAAAAGAACAAGGTTAAAGGACAGAGGAGGAACCATGGGGCTGCTAAAGAAGAGCTTCTGGAGAACAGAACGGGCCACACAACCCCAGTGTCTTCTACCCAATTCCTTCCACCGCACCCCACATCACAGGGCCACCAGGAGGTGGCAGAGTGTAGGCAAACTGCACCTTGCAGGATGAGTCCCGGAATTTTCCCCACCAGCATAGCCACCCTGATCCAAAAAATCACTTTTCCAAACTCTGGACAGCAGCAGAGGAGCAGGCTGAGGCAGAAGCAGATGTGGTCTTCCAGTGGGCGGTACTGTATAATGGAGGCAGGGCTCCCAGGGTCAAAGATCTGGGCCTGTTAGGTTGCCAGGGATGGTGGTATTTTCCTCTGTTCCTCTCAGCTTGGCTAAAAGCCTCTGAGGAAGTGGAGAGGGTGAGGTTTGTCAAAGTAACATGTGCTTCCACCGCAGAGCATTTTGAAACCAATTTCTCTCGGATGGGCAGTTAAGATGCACCAAACTTACAAAAGATCTGCTCCCATTGGAGAAGAAAACTTGAAACTTCTACCTGCATCCTCCCATTCATGTCACCCAAGAATTGGCTCTGAGATGCACCGAAGGTATGGGGGGAGCAGCATAGAAAGAGCAATGTGTATTTTTTCAGGGGAGGAAGCTCCACCCCATATCTAAAGCCAATCGCAATGTCAGTTTCATCTACAAAATTAACTGGAGGGAGCTGCGAAAAGAGTGTTGGGGATATCTGGAGACCATGAGCTGCCCTTTGCCCCAGGTAGTAATACAGGAATTCATCTGTGTGTGTGAAACCTCTCCTTCCTTCAAGTAATGGCAAGAGACAAGAAACAGAGGGGAGGACAAGCTCCTTCCTTGGGGTTGGCACTCCCCTCCCCTTAAGGTACTCCAAAGGGACAGATCGTCTTGTTATCACCGTGAACTGGCCTGGCTTCGGAAGATATTAGATATCGTTTTGATATCACAATTTGGCCCCATTTTGCCACCCTCGGCCAAGTGTTTGTGAGGCCCCCAAACAAGCACAGAACTAGGCATGGCCCTTAATTGCTGAACATTCCTTTCTCCACCCAGGCAAGCCAGACTCAGCCAGATCTTGCTTTAGGAGACCTCCCTAGACAAACACCTCATTAAAGATGCACGCTAATACAAAAAGCCCCCTGCCCCAAGCAGGCAACTTGACGAGCTAAGTGCTTAACCGCCGGGGCACGCTGCATCTGCATACTGGCCATTCCATTGTCGATTCGGACTTAATTCAATCATGCTAAATTCTGACCTTTTGGAGAAATTGTCTCGCGCCCAAACCTCATTGTTCTCTCCCAAAGTACAGACTAGCCCATGGTCATATTTTCCCTACATAAACCCCCTGAGTGTGAGAGCACATCGGATCGCTCCCGAGTTACAGATCGCCTTGCTGCCGTTTTGCCCAGCGAGCTCCCCTCAGCGAATCACGCTGAGTTTCTTCCCTCTATCTTCAACTTCTTCAGGACTACGAGAAAGGTGTTGTATCACCCATTTCCCCCGTAAAACCCTTATTTCTTAGTTAGCTGCATGGTTGTGTTGTCTTAAGTGTTTGTCTGTCCTTAATAAAACATCATTTTTTGCATTTTTTGTCTCAGGACAATTTTTTTTCTTATAGCCACACCAGTCCCAAGAAGAGAAATATGCGTTAGGAAGAGGCCTGGGAAATCCCTGGGATTGCTCTGAATAGAAAAGAATACGGTCAAAGGACAGAGGAGGAACCATGGGGGTGCTAAAGAAGACCCTCTTGGGAAGAGAAGGGGCCACACAACCCCAATGTCCTCTACCCAATTCCTGCCACCTCACACCAGATCACAGGGCAACTGTGAGGAGGCAGCGTGTGGAAACATAACAGTTCACATGAGGACTCCCAGAATTTCCCCACCAGCATAGCCAGTCTGATCCAAAGAGTCAGTTTTCCAAACTCTGGACAGTGGACAGCATCACAGGAGTGGGCCGAGGCAGAAGCAGATATGGTCTTTTGGTGGGCGGTACTGGGTAGTGGAGCCAGGGCTCCCAGAGTCAAAGATTTGGGTCTCTTTGATTACCAGGGATGGGGATATCATCCAGCCCCACCACCTCCAGCTTCCCCTGTTCCTCTCAGCTTAGCTAAAAGTTCTGAGGAAGGGGAGGGGGTGAGGTTTGTCAAAGTAACATCATATTGTGCTTCCAGTGCAGAGCATTTAGAAGTCAATTTGTCTCAGATCAGCAATTAAGACGCACTAAACTTACAAAAAGATTCTGCTCTCATTGGAGAGGAAAACTGGCAACTTCTGCCTGCATCCTCCCATTCACATCACCCAAGAATTGGCTCTGAGATACACCGAAGGTATTGGGGGAGCAGCATAGAAGGAGCAATGTGTATTTCTTCAGAAGAGGAAGCTCCATCCCATATCTAAAGCCAATTGTAATGTCAGTGTCATCTACAAAATTAACTGGAGGGAGCTGCGAAAAGGGAAAGGGTGTTGGGGATGCCTGGAGGAAAAGTTGCCCTTTGCCCCAGGAATTCATCGGTGTGTGTGAAAACTCCTCTTCCTTCAGGTAATGGCAGGGGACAAGAAACAGAGAGGAACACATGTTCCTACTCTGGGGTTGGCACTCCCCTCTCCTTAAGGGACCCCAAAGGGACAGATCATCTCAGACTGTGTGTGACTGTGCCTGAGACACCATTAGTACCCATCGATGTGTTACCCTGTAAATTGGGGTCCCAGGAGGGGTGCCCAAACAACCAAACAATAACAAGCAAGATGGGGGAAATTAGCTGGAGCACTCTCTTGGCTAACGAGAGGCAGGGCAATGCAGCGGGATCTTTTATCCTATGTATACCGGTTCAGGTCAGTGAGGAGTCAAGCAGTTTCAAAATACTAACAGTATTTATTAAACACAAATAATAAAAACACAAGCACACTCCTAACTAGAAAAGGAAAGAAAGGGAATTGGGGGAATGGGCAATACGCCACCTGTCCGAAGTCCTGGAGACACCAATTGAAGAGGAGGAAAGAAACCCGGCGTGGAGACCGAGGGGAGTCTGCTGGTCCAAGCGGCAGCAAGGCGAGGAAGAAGATCCAACGGGAGCTTCAAGTGATTTCAGCAAGTGATTCAGCTAGAGTTCCAGTGGAGTTCAGCCAGGTCCGGCGAAGTCCACTGAACTACCAAAACTGGGGGGGTTTTATAAGGAAAAGAACGACCGCAGGCTAGACTGGTTTTGGGTGAGAACAATAAGGTTTGGGCTGGAGACAAAGCCTCCGAAAGGTCAGAATTTGCATGATTGAATTATATGCCGAATTGACAATAGTATGGCCCGTATGTAGATGCGGCTAGCTCGGCCGTTAAGTGCCTAGCTCGCCAGGGTGTTCTCTCAGGCAGAGAGTCCTTTTGTTTTACTGTGCATTTGTAATTGAGGTGTTTGTTTCGGGAGGTCTCCCCCTGAAGCGGATCTGGCTATGTCTGGAGTTTGATAGGAGCAGCAAGTATCATCCATGCCTAGCTTCGCACTTGTTCAGCAGGGCTTCACAAACACTTGGTTGGTGACAGAGTGCAGCCGAATTATGATATCAAAAATGATATCTTTGGCTCACCAAAGCCAGGCAGATCGCGGTGGTAACAGATGGAGATATCCCAGACTGCCCAGGAACCTTGAGAGAAATTTGGGAGGGTGATGAGATGGGAATAAGAGCATGAGGAGAGGTCTAAGATCTCCTGGGCACGTGCAGAGTGCTGGTCAGGTTTGAATCTCTGCAGGAATGAGCAGGAAAGGCCAGAGAAAAGATCCATTTGCCTCAAACAATTTCCGGCCTCCTTTCCAACTCCAAGTGGAGAAAACTAGGGATCCTCCTGATTCTCCCAGATGTTCGAAATTTAAACAAACATCTTCCGTATGAGCCCAAAGCAGAAGAGCAGGATTCACAAAAGTCTGACACTTGAAGCATACCCACATGCCAAAAGGAGAGAGGAAGGGAGGAAACAGAGAGAAAATGAGTAAATCACGGCTGAAATTATGGTTGCATTAAGGAGGGTCTTCAGATGCACAATTGCCAAAATGGATTTCCGAGGGGGCACTTCCAGTCCTCTCACTGCATGCCCTGCTTTCTCAATGGTTTCTGGGTTCTACCCCCTGCCACTCTTTAGTCCTTTTCCTCTTTGCCGCCTGGTACCTTGTAACATTTCAGGAGTATTGTGTTTGTGCAGGATGAGATACAAAGACCCACTCAGACCCCTTTTCCTGAGAGGCCTCTTCATCCACTCCTCCTTCTTCTCCCGTTGCATTACCAACCCTTCAGCCCAAACCCTCTATCCAACCTTTCATGGTTCAATTTCTGATGGCCTTGTGTGGTTCTTGAGAGTCTCTGATTTGTCAACCCAAATAAAATACTTTAATTTTAACTGAAGGTAGTAACGGTATGCATAGGTGAAGAGATCCTGCCATTACCCTCCTCTCACAGGCATCCTTTGAGCTACAATTCCACCAAATTCTAAGGAGACCTCTTAGGTTAAGACTCTATAGCACAGGGAAGCCATTACAGGTTAGTCAAGACAGTCCAGAACCTGCACAAGAAATCAAGGGAGTTCACTGAGGATGAAGGGAGGCGTGGTAACACAAGGTCTCAGCTGTTCCAGAATCCTTCTGGAGAAGCCCCAAGTTCCAAGAACCAAAGCCAAATGGGAAAGACAAAGAGACACAACACTTGCGCCAGTCCAGAAGTGTCAGGAACCCAACTAAATCCTCAAGCACAAAGAGCAATAAAAGCCAGATAGAGCAAACTACTGTGAACAACAACTAGCCAGCAGCCGCAGCGAGATTTAGAGCTGCCTGATCTTGCGAGATAAGGTGGCCAAAGGCTCAGGGTTTCTCATTTCAGCTTCTGAAAGAGGCGTTGACTTTGGGCCTCCTTTTCCCATCAGTTTGCCCCAAATGATGGAGGTGTCTCCTTGGTGTCCAACAATTCTGGCAGAGGTGATGGCCCACCTTCCTGAAGGTTCTCCTCAGCCATTTGTGTCACTAGCTGTCCAAATGCATGGAATACCCTATCCTCTGGAGTCAGGGGCCTCTCAAGATTTGACTTCGCTGCATCAGGTTCCTCGTGTTCCACAAGGTGACCATGTTTGTTCTAATACCAGAAAAGGAGGCCAATGTTTCTCTCTCGCCTTCAAGGCATGAGCAGTAACAGAAGATCCTGAAGGAAACATTTAACTTTTAAGTATTTTTTTGCCTATTCTCATATGTTTTATTGGGAAAGTATGGGTTTCACTTGGACATGGGTCCATAAACTATGAGGCATTGCTCACTAGAACTCCATCGCATGACTAGTTTGATCCTCCCACACGTATCTGCACCTTTCCAGTTTATGTCATTGCTCTTACATTTTGCCAACAGCTTTTGTAGATTCTGTTCCTTTTCACAGAAGCCCAGGAGTCCATTGATACTATACCAAAGACACACAAACACGTGAGATATTCTTCATGGAATCTGGCAAGGTTTCTGGAGGCAAGCTTCAGGACCTTGGGGAGCTCCTTTAAACATCAGATTAAATCGCAGAGCAGATTCCCCATCCTGATCACCTCAGAGCCACCAACCTCCACCGACCTGGAGTTCTGCTACCACCTGGAAAGGTGCAGAGGATTGTTTCCAAATCTGAGAACTTAATTTCCCACTGACAGAATCAGGGAGCAGCAACCAGGCAATAATGGAGGAATCAGACATTCTCCTGAAAAACATACATAGCATCTTGAAGCTTCCCTAAGCTCGTCAGTGATTCTTATTCCTCCACTCTTGGGAGGAAGAGTGAAGGCTTTTGTCTCACTTCCCCATCAGAATTCACCACCGTGAAACATGCTGTAAGTGTTGGACCAACAAGCACAGTAATAATCTCCCTCGTCTTCAGCCTGGACATTAGTGATGGTTAAGTATCCGGCGTTCCCAGAGGCAGAAGCCGTAAACCGATCCGAGATCCCTTGTTCCCTGTTGCTGCAGCCATTACAGTGCAGAAAGTGAGGGGCCTGCCCAGGTTTCTGTTGAAACCAGTCAACATAGCTGCTCCAGTCCCCACTGCCTTTAGAGCAGGAGAGTTTGATTGTTCCTCACAAGGACACAGACTCAGAGACAGGTTGGGTCAATGTCTATGAATTGGCACCTTTACAGTAAAAAAAGCAGGGAAGTTAAAATTACAGTGGGTACACAAAAGAAAGATGCTTCTATAAGAAACACACATGAGAGACAAACTTGAGGTCACCCCATTGGCCTCTGTAAGCTTCGTTCTCCTCCTTACCTGCCCAGGAATGGAGAAGTGTGAGGAACAACAGCACCCAGGCCATGGTGAGCTCTCCAAAAGTTCTTGGCTTTCTCAGGTCAACAGAGAAGTGGCTGAGAGGTCCTTCTCCCTCCAGATTTGAAGGCCACGCAGCTGAGGATGGTCCTCTTTATGCAAATCCCTCCTAAGCTCGTTGCCTCGGATAAAGGGGTGTATCATGCTTGTTCTGGATAAGAATGGGCAATGGTAGGGTTGCTCACCACAAAAGATACCCTGGTGAGGAAAGGGGCCAAAGTTCAAGGGTGAAGCAGCTTCTTTGCATTTAAAGTCCAGCTCCTTACAGAAAATCAGGTTTCCAGTAAAAGGAAAGAACTTCCCCTGCCAAAGACCCCAGAGAGACACTTCCAACCAGTGCCAGAATAAAGGCTGGGAAAGACCACCCATCTGCCTCAGGCCTAATATAAGGCTATGCTTTAGGACTCATAGACGTCAATACTTATAAACTAATCTTTAGTCTTAAAGAGGCCACTCATGTAAAGTCGCCCAATATAAATTAAGTTGGAGAACAATATAAGTATTGAAGAGAGACAAGTCTTTCTGAGACTTATATTTTGGTCAGAACCAACCAAGAAATGCAAAACCATATTGAAAACACCATTTGGGAAAACTGGGGTGTCCTTAGAGTTCTCCTCTAGATTGGAGAATCAACAAAAACAGTGGATGCTTGTTCAGTCTGTTGTCTGAACTGGCAAGAACATGAGAAAAGCAGACCAGATCTGTTTGGTCAAACAGAGGGGTCTGTCAAGCCCAGATGTTTGTTGGCCAGCGAGAGGCTGATGAGAGACTGACAAAGGGCACATAGGTAAACCACCCCTTTCCTCCTTGTTTTCCCCTGCAGATGGGATGGAGAGGCCTACAGGTTGCATCCAGACTGCAAGGAATTCTTGTCTAGATCACAGCCTCAGCTATTAACAAAGAAATTTGCTTCTCAAGACTCAGTGCTCATGCAGGAGGGAGCTAGAACACCCTGCAAAAGCACCCAAGCAGAACAAACAGTCTCTTCCTTCCATTCACCATCAAGGTGCACTTTGTATCAAGAGTTTCTATTTGGTTATAGAATTCACTTTTGCCAAACATGAGAAAGTGGGCCAACACTTCCCCCTACGGGCTAAAGCTAAGACTTCAGGCAGTCTAGAGTTCCCAGTTTGAGCATGGAAAAGCTTTGGCTGGGGGTTAGTTTGAATGTGGTAACATAACATTACAGTTGCCCAACCCTGACAGAATAACATAAAGGCAAAAGTAGTCTTTCAAAAACCCAAGAAGACTTGGTGTTGGCTGAAGAACCGGCTGAGAAATGGAAAATTTGTTAGCTCTTTGGCACTAAGGAGGCGCAGAGGGAAAAAAATAGCTGAAGAATTCAGAAGGATTGGCCAGGAGGGTATCCCCACCGCTTTGGGGCATTTGCTTTATTCAACCTCATAAGAGGGCCATGAGCACTGCCGCACCACCATCTGGCTGATGGCTCCAGTAGATCAATGTTTGGGATCTAGTAAGCAATAAAACTTGAAGAATAGATCCCACAAGACTTAAGTTTGTCCCATTTTGATTGAAATCTTCCCTCAGAGCTCCTCTGAACTGGCATTTTTTAAATGTGCGAGAGCCCCAGTCGAGCGCTTCCTTCCCTTCACAGAGGTTTTTGTCTCAGTTCCCCTCACAATTGAATCACCGTGGGCTACATGTAGCTACTGCCACTGCGTTCACCTTCCCCACAGTAGTACGTAGCCTCATCTTCGGCCTGGGCACCAGCAATAGTTAAATAGCGCTCTCCCTCAGATTTGGAGCCAGAGAACCGAGCCGGGATCCCACTGGCTCTGGTGGTATCGGAATAGAGCACCAGCTGAGGCGCCTGCCCCTCTCTCTGTTGGTACCATCCAACAACATAACCCTCATGGCCCTGGCTCAGACTGCAAGTCAGTTTCACAGTATTTCCAAGAGCCACAGATTGGGAGGGAGCCTGAGTCAAGACCGCGTATGAGCTGACACCTGGAGACACAGAAAAGGAACTTGGTCAGGAAAAGAAAGAGCGGAAAGAACACCTAGTGGCCCATGTTAACGCTGGAGGGGAACACTGTCTCACCTACCGGAGCAGTAAGGGAGAAGGAAAGCAATGGTCCAGAGCATGATGGCACAAGTCACAAGCACTCAGGCCTCTGAGACCAGAAGTCTTTGGGGCATCCTCCCATTCATTCTTAAATACTCTGGGACATCTGGTCCTGCCTTTTATGCAAATCTACAGTTTGCTGGTTGGATGCTGAAGCTGCTAGTACCACAGTCTATGCAAAGCCAGGGCCTTCATACTTTCAGTAATACAAGGGAAAGATGCCACTTCCATGGAGGGGAAATTTGGGGGAGCCCAGAAGACCAAATGACCACAGCAAGGAAACCCATAAAAATTAAGCAGAACCCCTTTTAGAAAGAAGGTGCTGATAGCCAAGCATTGTTAAATTTAGACATTTTCCAGTTCTCATCTATTTCCCCTTTGGAAGTGGTTACATTTCCCCTTTCAAAGTCTGGGTTGCATCCTAGAGACTGAGGTGTCCCAGGATTTCCTGGTGGAGGTGGTAGCAAGGAGCAGATTTGTACACCTAGATTGTGTAAGCCTCCTGCAAACCTTCTGGAGTCACTCGTCCTTATCTCAAGTGATCCAAAGCATTTTTACAAATAGGTATAAATACATTGGTAATATGGAGTAGGTTGGGGAAGCTAAGCAGAACTGAAGAAACAGAAAGTGGCTGCAAACTCCATATAAACACGCACGCAAACACACTTCCTTTCCCATACTTGAGTGTGAACAATGGAAGAAGAGATGACCCAAGAGATTGTTCTTCAGAATAGAGATGGATGTAATATTTTCCATTATTCACCCCCAGATTGAAAAAAAATGGGTTTCCCAACAGTCCAGAAAGACTAAGAGACCAGTGAGAAGTGTTCACAGTTTTGTCCTGGAATTTGAATGCTTTGAAGTGTTGCAAAGGAATTATTTTGCAGAGAAAAACATGCGAGGGTTTTTTTGCAGGAAAAAAATAACCCTTGTTTTCTGTGCAGAAAACATGGCTTGCTATGCAGTTCAGGAAATTTTAATATGGGAGAATATTGCAGCAGAATATTTTCCTCACCATGGGGAAAAAAACTACTGCAATTATTCAGCCTCACATGCCAGGACAAAATAATCAAGGATTTACATCCCTGCTTCTGAAACCAGGCTAGTTAACTGAGGTTTCCAAAGCACTGGGGAACAATGTGAAAGGAGACTTCAGAAACATGCCTCCATTCCATCTATGACAAGGGACTAAAAATGACTACAACTACTCAATGATATGGCTGCAGTCATAACTTGACCTTGAGATTGTGCTCTCAATAGGACTTCATCTGGTGACCTTGCACTTAATGGTGAATCCACTCCTGATGAATTACAGGGGTGATCTGTGCTCATGGGTGTATAGCAGGTCAAACCTTCTTGGAGCAGATGGAAATTAAGAGATTCTTCTACTTCACAGAAAACTCTTGCACAGGCAAAGTTTCATGAACCTCTTCAAACATTCTCTGTTCATCAATCTGGAGAGGAAGAATGAAAGGTTTTGTCTCACTTCCCCATCAGAATAGACCATTGTGATACCAGCTAGTGCTGTCCCAACACAGACAGTAATAATCGGCCTCATCTTCAGGCTGGACGTTAGTGATGGTTAAGGTTCCGCTGTTCCCAGAAGCAGTGGCCGCGAATCGATCCAGGATCTCTTCTCCTCTGCTGCAGCCATTGCAGTGCACAAAGCGAGGGGCCTCCCCGGATTTCTGTTGAATCCAGTGAAAGTAGGTGTCCCAGCCGCTGCTGCTCCTGGAACAGGAGAGTTGAACGGTTTGTCCCCGGGAGACAGACGCAGAGGTAGGCTGGGTCACTGCTGCCTGAGAACTGACACCTTGACAGAAAAAGGAAAAAAGATAACATTACCATTGGTATTTTGTCCTCAAGTTTCACAAAGTACACATTGCAATACATTTGTGTTTGCTGCTTCTGCCCATGGAAGCTGACTTCTTCCTTTCCTTACCTGCCCAGGAATAAAGGAGAGTCAAGAACAGGAAAGCACAGGCCATGGTGAACTCTCAAAAAGACCTGATCTTTCTGAAACAGGTGGACCACTGTCTGGGACATCCTTCCCTTCCTTTTTAAATGGCTTGGAGGCAGAGAATGGTGGCTTCATGCAGATCTCTCTCACTGTCATTGGCTGGCCTGGAACTTCCTGTCTCCCTGGGGAAAGCATCATGTCATGGCAAAAAAAGGGGGTGGCAAGAGAATCCATTTGCACACAGGATAATTGTCTTATTTAAAAAAAAAAACCTGAAGATGGCCATTGCACAACATGAGAAAAGGTAGGGTTAGGATAAGTGACCACAAAGAAGGTTGCTGAGGAAGAAGGTCCACAGCTCAGGGCAAGATCATGTGATTTTGCCTGGAGAAATAGAAACTACTACTCAACATTCAATCATTGCCTATGTTCTTTTGATTCATCCTGTGGCTACTAGTTTCCTTAATTCTGAAGGGAGAGTGCCTTGATTTTTTCTGATGGCCTGGAGAAATGGGCCAGGTTGGATCCTTAGCATCTCCAGGTCAAAAGATCCAGTCTCGTGAGAGGGGAAAGAACATTTTCTGATGGAGACTCTGGAGAACCAGAGACACTCAGGTCTGCAGAACTGACCTAGGTGAACAAAAAGGACCCAGAATAAATTGAGTATCAAAAAGCCTTGTATCAAACATGTTCAGATAATTCTAAAAAAACCCAAGATGCTCCAGCATAGCATCATTCCAAGATTTCTGCTTAGTTTTAAAGGGGTCGCACTCTGAACTTTCAAGTGAATTAGAGGGCCATTTTGTACAATACAGTTCCTAGAGTACAGTTCCTGGAGGTCTGCTATCCTGGCAGACAACAAAGAACAAAAGAACAACCAGGTGGATAAACAAAAGAAGCCTTGAATCCTCCTTCCAAGACGTGGGAATCCCAAAAAAGATGGTTTCCTCAGAAGGTCACCCAAACTAACAGGAAAGCAAGAACATCACAAGTGCCTTGATTCAATCAGACTCAAATTCTCTCTAGCCCAGCCTTCTAATCCTCTCTGGCCCAGAAAATCATAGAATCATAGAGTTGGAAGGGACCCCAGGGGCCATCGAGTCCAACCCTCTGCTATGCAGGAACACCCATCAAAGCATTACCGACAGATGGCCATCCAGCCTCTGCTTAAAAACCTCCAAAGGAGCAGACTCAACCACACTCCGAGGCAGCATCTTCCACTGCCGGACAGCTCTGACCGTCAGGAAGTTCTTCCTGAGGCTCAAGTGGAATCTCCTTTCCTGTAGCTTGAATCCATTGCTCCTTGTCCTAGTCTCTGGAGCAGTTGAAAACAAGCCTGCTCCCTCCTCAACATGACATCCCTTCAAATATTTAAACATGGCTATCATGTCCCCTCTTAACCTTCTCTTCTGCATACCTATGGGAAGACAGCAAGGGGGAGCAGGAGGACAACACCACCATCCTCTCAACAGGGATGGAATACACAGAGCTATCCAAGCTGTGTTCAGATTAAACAGAACTCATCATCAGACTCATCAGAGTATAATCCTAGTACAGGAAAGGCACTAGTCAGGATGTGATCCTCATGCAGAAGTGAGATGGAGGTCCTTGCATGACTACCCAACCATCACCAACATTCAGCTGCTGCTCTTCTCTTCAAAGGTGCAGGTGATGTAAGGATCAAACGGGGGCAATGTTGGCCAACATCTCCCCCTAGAGGTTCAACCCAACACAGCAGCCCTTTTGTCATGCTAAGGTTCACTCTTGGCTTCTCCCATTGAACAGATCAAGTAGAATACAGGGACGCAAGCAGAACAGGGCGGGGGTCATTTTTCATGCTGCAAACAGCAGAGGGGTCGCACCATCACTTCAAGGACTACTTTTTTTCAAGCTTAAAGTCCCTGGGCATCGAACGCGGTCTCCTGGGTGCAAAACTATTCCATTTTGCATCAATTTTGAGTTCCGCAGGGCCCTTCAGGAGGGAAAAAGTCAGCCCCAAGAAAAGACAATTTAGAGGGCTCTGAGGCCTTGGGGCTTCCCAGGGGGCTTCAGGATCACAACCTGGATTTCCAAGGACTTCACACCACTGATGGGCCACCCTTTCCCCATCCGTGAGATACAATCTGCTCAGAAATCATTTTCTCTGCCTGATCAGTGAAATTGACCTGGAAATCTGGAGGGCCACTGTCTCAGACTAGCAAAATTCCAATGCGATATATGAAAATAGTTAGCTAATTAATTAATTAATTTCTATCCCACCTTGCTCTGTATATGGGAAGCAAGGCAGCTCACAATAGGAATTAAAACCAAAGACAGTTAATCAATGGATGATACAGATGTCTATTTAAAATACACACACACACACCCCCAATTAAACAAATAATCATATCCAAAGCATCAGTTTAAAACAGTTTTTAAAGACCATGTGTGATAATGGGGCTTTCCATTATCTAGGCTTATCAAAGGGAGATACTTCCCTCTTCAGGTAAACCAAGGGTTAATGAGATGTTAGGATTACATCAAGGGTCACAGGGTGAGAGTTGACCAACCAAAAGGAAAGGGTCAGCATCACAGGTCACAAGGTGAGAATTGACCAACCAAAAGGAAAGAGGCGGGCATCTTGGAGAGGCTTCCAGATCCTTCCAAGGAAGAAAATATAAAACTTCTGAGAGGCCATGTGGCCAGAGAGAAAGAGAGAGAGGAGAGCGGGGCCAGTCGAGTTGGCAGGCATGCCGTGTCTCCTGGAACCCCCTCTCTTCTCCTTTAGACCATCTACGCCTATAACCTAATTGTGAGTAACTAGAAATAAGTAGTTAGTCGCGTTAGGGATGTTGTTATTTTGGGAATTGGCTGATCTTAAGAATGTGTCTGTGCTGTTATATCTGTTTTGTAAATTCTTGTAACTAAGTGTACCTGGGAGAGGGGAGTCTCCCAAGTGTATATTGTTTATTTGCGTGCCTTGATTAAAACACTTCTATAAACCTCCATTTCTCTCCATTTCCACGCCAGGGTTGGCACATGCTACATAGGACCTCTCACTCAGGGGAAGGGGGAGGTGGAAGATCCTTACGCTTAGAGATTGGGCAGGGTCCCTCCTGTCCTGTCCAAATGATTCTTAATTCGGGGGGGGGGTGGCGGCAGCATACCTGATAGAGCTGGGAGATTGCCAGTCTTTCCATGTGTGGAAGTCAGCTTTGGAAGGCTGGCAAGAACCCTAGTAAAAGCACTGGGAGGGAATTTCCAGTCTTGCAAGTCTGGAAGACAACTTAAGAGACTGGAAATAAACCTACAGTGTCACATGGTGGCAGCGGTTTTCGAACGGAGAGTGGGGTTTTTAGGGTGCAGAGTTGAGGCTTTGTCTTCACTCCCCTGTGTCTGTGGCGAGGAATTAAGCTCAGGAGAAGGGGGGGTGGATGTGTGAGCGAGGGAGCCTTCTTAAACAGCCTGTGGTTTAAAAGGGACGTTTTTTTTTCTCTCCTTCGCGTCCTCTCTGAGGCTTGAAAAGGGAGGGGGAGTTGGATGCTGGGGGGGCGGAGTCGCCTACCTGTTCATTGAGAGTGGGATCTCTGCCTGTTTTCCCTTCCACTCCTTCAAGCAGGAGGAGGGAGGGGCTTTTTCTGGTGAGGAGTTGCTTCCTATCGTCAAACAGAAACTCTCTTTAGGAAAGGAGTGATTTTCTGGGGTTTTTTAAAAAAGCTTTCAGTGAAGAGCTGCTGGCTCTGTCATTCAAAGCTTCTGTTGGGGAAAGAAGTTTTTTTTTTTTTTTGGATTTTTAAAGCTGCTAAACTCTGGCATTGGGTCTGAGTCAGAGCAGGCATTTTTTTTAAGTCCCCTGCAGCAGTGGAGCTGAAAAAATCTGCATACTAATTGCAGGTACTTAACTCAGGCAGAGTTGGCTTTTGTTTCCCTCAGAAGGGAGGAGGGGGGCGAAGAGCAGGGAAAGGAGAGAAGGCTTTGGGATTTTTTCCACTTTTCTTGGTTTTTAGGATTTCCCCCTCTTTTCTGTGGCTTTTGGGGCTTCTAGCACTGTATATTCTTTGATCAGCCAATCAGACCTTTTCTGTGTTGTAGTTTTCGGTGCACAGAGGTAGTCAGGGAGCTTATGAACTTAAGTTCCAGAAAAATCCTGGAATACACTATTGATCCTGTGGCAACCCCTAGTGGTACCAATGTCACACAGCAGGATGCTACAGAAGATAGCTCATCTGCTCAACCAGCTACCCCTAGTGGTAGTAATCTAGCTCAGCAAGGGGCTGCTATGCCAGTAACAGCCCTTGGTGACCATATGGATTCTCCTGCTGCTTTCTGGGAATCAATAAAGCTCCTGCATGAATCAATAAGGCTGCTACATGACAAGTTGCCCCCTGAGCAAATTGCAAGATTCCTAGATAAATCGATGGACATGATGCAAGCTTCCACTGCAAACCAGACAGCTGCTCAGCGGAACCCAGAGCCGCGACTTGCTCTTAACCGCATCAACACTGCCAACTTACAGAGATTCAGATGATTTTGAGGCTTTTCTCATCTCATTCAAACGTGCAGCAGATGATTTTGGGATCCCTGAGGAGAATTATATGAGTGAACTTCGGCTTAATCTCTCAGGGACGTTACTGAAAGTGGCAAGCGACTTGCCAGATGCAGACCGGAATGATTTCACCAAGTTTGTGGCCCTAGCCCGGAAGAGGCTTGGACTCACACCAGATAAATCTAGATCCCGATTCGTACCATTAGGAAAAAACCAGGTGAGAGTTACAATGAAATGGCTTGTTCACTTGAGCAGGCACTGGACTCTTGGATGCAAGCAGCTAAAGCATCCACTAGAGAAGAGGTTTTATTTCAGTTTTTATTGGAGCAATTCTTGGAGCACATACCTCCACAGACTGCATCCTTCGTGTTGCAACGCGAGCCAAAGACGCTTGAGGAGGCCGCCAAGGCAGCAGATTGCTTCGTTGCCTCCAGGAGTGAAGAAGCACTCCAGCCTACTGTGGTAATGCCTCCTACAGACAAGCACAAATACCAACAAGCACGCAAAGATCTCCAGAAGCACAACACTTCTACTCCTAGGTCATCACTAAATGACACTACCTCGAAGCCTCAGCTGCACAGCTCCACCACACCGTCACAGCCTCGCTCCGGGCAGCAGTCTGTGGCAGGTGCTCAGGGTCAGCCAGGGAAAGGCTAGCCCTAAATGCTTTCTCTGTGGAGAGCTGGGACATATCAAAGCCAACTGTAAGCAGAAGCCTAAGTTGGCCCAGTTAGTTGTTGCTTCAGCTTCCAGGGACACTCCCGCTGATCATTCAGTTGCTCCTGATCTGGACATGATCCCTACAGAAGGCACACGCTGTGGGTAGGAGGCAGGAAAGTTGTTGCTTACAGAGACACTGGAGCACAAGTTTCTGCTATTCATCGTTCATATCTGGATCCTGGTCTTATTGATGACCACATCAAGATCACCATCAGAGGCTTTAGAGCTCCTCCGGCTCAACTGTCAACAGCACGCGTTCCTGTTCAGTACAAAGGCCGGGAAGGAGTTTGGACTTTTGCTGTTTATGATGACTACGAATGTCCTGCTCTGTCGGGTCATGATCTCGTCTTCCATGCTAGTCAGGCCCGGAAGGAGTCCGGACAGCGTGCAAAGACGGCAAGCAGCCTGAGCAGAGGTCAGTCTTCAGTGCAACTTGAGGACCAGCCTGAACTTAGACTGCAGTCACTGTCTCCTGCTACAACAGAAGGAGTCCTGTCTGAAGAGGTGGCGGAACCTAGGGCAGACTCCCACCACAGCATCGTAGGCCCAGAGGTTGGGACCATCCTTGCTGATACCGCGGATGTCGGAGCAGATGCTGGCGGAAGTCCAGGAAGAGCTTCTCCATGTCAAGAGGCTAGTCAGCATGGTCTCAAGTTGGTCCCTGTGGTCACTCCTGACTCAGCGCTGCCCAGGGGGGCGGAAGAGTCTCCGGTGGGCACCGAGCAGAGTCAGGTGCTGGACAATTTGCCTGAGATGCACGAGGCTGGTGCAGAGGAGGAGAATCCAACAACGCTGACTCCAAAGCCAGCAAAGGATTCAACAGCAGTGGAAACTCCAGAGATCACTCCAGCCAAGGGAGCAGAACCTGGAGAAGCTGCAATGCAACGAGAATCTGAGGCGAGTCTGCCACTCCAGGTGGAACAGCTGGTTCCTGTTCAGCGACAGCAGTTCCAGGAAAACCAGGAAGCAGACCAGAGCCTTCAAGCTGCTTGGACCAGAGCGAAGGAAGAGGTGAAGTCTCCTCCAGCGATGAAGGGGCCCAGATTTGTAATCGTTGAGGGCCTATTATATCGTGAGTCTGGCCCGAGAGGTAACAAGGGGGCGTATGCACTAAAAGACAGTTGCTGGTGCCTTCTAAGTATAGAGCCAAACTCTTGAGTCTGGCTCATGATCATCCTAGCGGACATGCTGGGGTGAACCGAACCAAGGACAGATTGGGAAAGTCCTTCTACTGGGAGGGGACGGGCAAAGATGTGACTGATTATGTCTGATCCTGTGAAGTTTGCCAGAGAGTAGGGAAATCCCAGGATCAAGCCAAGGCCCCCTTCCAACCACTTCCTATCATTGATGTTCCATTCCAGAGAGTGGCTGTGGACATCATGGGACCTTTCCCTAGGAAGACTGCTAGGGGAAAGCGATATGTGCTCACCTTTGTGGACTTCTGCACTTGTTGGCCAGAAGCCATTCCACTGGGTGGGATCTCAGCTAAAGCAGTAGCCCAAGCTTTGACAGACATCTTTGCTAGATTAGGTTGGCCTGCAGAGATTTTAACAGATGCAGCTTCCAATTTCAACTCCAAAGTCATGCAGCGCCTATTAGAGGCACATGGAGTACGCCATCTGACATCAGTGCCTTACCATCACCAAACTAATGGGTTGGTGGAACGTTTTAATGCAACTTTGGGGGCCATGATCCGTAAGTTTGTGAATGAACATTCCAATGACTGGGACTTGGTGCTGCAGCAGTTCTGGTTTGCTTACAGATCTGTTCCACACCCAAGCCTAGGTTATTCACCCTTTGAGCTGGTCTATGGCCATGATGTGAAAGGGCCATTACAGCTGGTTCAAAGTCAGGGGAGGGAGCTATCCCTTCTTCAGAGACTAATGTGGTTGATTTTGTGACTAACTTGCAGAATACTCTCAGGGAAGCATGGGCAGATGCTCATGAGAATCTGCAACAGGCACAAGAGAAGCAGAAGACCTGGTATGATCAGTATGCCAGAGAACGTTGCTTTGAGAAAGGAGACCAAGTGATGGTTCCGAAGGCTCTCCAGTCTAACAAGATGGAAACTTCTTGGGAAGGTCCTGCCACAGTGCAAGAACGCATTGGGATAGTGAACTATCTCATACAGTTTCCGGACTCTAGGGTTAAGCCAAAAGTGTATCATGTGAATTCACTGAAACCCTTCTACTAGAGGCCCAGTCACCTTCTCACACTTTCAGTCCAGGAAGATGAGGAGGAGGAAGAGTGGCCTGAAGGTGCTTTCTATGATCGGGAGGGTGGTAGCTTGGAAGATGTGAAACCCTCCCCGAGACTCAATGCGAAACAACGCAAGCAGTTCTTTCACTTGACGGGTAAGTTCACCACCCTGTTTTCACCTATCCCAGGTCGCACCACAGATCCTCAACATGTGGTAGCTGCAGATGACAGCAGGCCATCAGCAGAACAGCCACGACGGGTGTCACCAAAAGGGAAAGAGGCGATAGAGAGGGAGGTGAAAGAGATGTTGGACATGGGGATCATTCGCCCATCACGCAGTCCATGGGCATCCCCAGTTGTCCTAGTGCCCAAAAAGGGGGGGGGAGGCATTCGTTTTTGTGTGGATTATAGAAAACTGAACTCAGTGACACGCCCTGAACATTATCCAATGCCCAGAGTAGATGAACTGTTGGAGAAATTGGGGCATGCTAAGTACCTATCCAGCCTCGATTTGACTAAGGGCTATTGGCAAATCGCCCTAGCAGAAGAATCTAAGCATCGAACAGCATTCATCACTCACATGGGCCTGTTTGAGTTCAATGTCCTTCCCTTTGGGCTACGGAACGCACCTGCAACTTTCCAGAGGCTGGTGGACTGTTTGCTAAGAGGGTGCGGGGACTTTGCTGTTGCTTATTTAGATGACATTGCAATCTTCTCAGACTCCTGGGAAGACCACTTGAGACACTTGGAGATTGTCTTCCAACGCATTAGTGATGCTGGACTGACAGTCAAAGCAAAGAAGTGCCACTTTGCACTGGACAGAGTGACCTACCTGGGCCATGAAGTGGGACAGGGGACTATCACTCCACTGCAAGTCAAAGTGGAAGCTATTAATAGCTGGCCAATTCCTCGTTCCAGGAAGCAGGTGCAGTCCTTCCTTGGCCTGGCTGGGTACTACCGGAGATTCGTGCCCAACTATAGCCAAATGGCAGCACCTCTAACAGACCTGACAGGTTCCAAGAAGTCTAAAGTAGTGAAATGGACAGCAGAGTGTCAAGAAGCCTTTGCAGCCTTGAAACAGGCCTTGATGGCAGATCCTGTGCTCCGGGCACCAGACTTTGACAAGCCGTTCATAGTGGCTACAGATGCTTCTGACAGAGGCATTGGAGCAGTCTTACTACAAGAGGGTCCGGATGGCACCTTGCATCCCATCTTGTTCCTCAGCAAGAAGCTTTCTGCAAGGGAGTCCAATTGGTCCATACCAGAGAAGGAATGCTATGCTATTGTATATGCGTTAGAGAAGCTGAGACCATACGTCTGGGGACGTCGCTTCACCCTCCAGACTGATCATGCTGCCCTCCGATGGCTACATACAGTCCGGGGAACTAACAAGAAGTTACTATGATGGAGCCTGTCCCTACAAGACTTTGACTTTGACATTCAGCACGTGGCTGGAAGTTCTAATGTGGTTGCAGATTCCTTGTCACGCAGAGGACTGGAGGGAGGTTAAGAGGACTGAGTTTTACATGTCCGCATTGATAATATGGCTAACCTGTACTGTTGTGTGTGTTTTCATTTATTCTTTGACTTTTCCTTTCTTAGGTCCCAGGATGAAATCCCAGCCGGTGTGGTTCCAGCCTTCAGCTGTTCCCAGACCGTCTGAGATTTGGGGGGCGTGTGATAATGGGGCTTTCCATTATCTAGGCTTATCAAAGGGAGATACTTCCCTCTTCAGGTAAACCAAGGGTTAATGAGATGTTAGGATTACATCAAGGGTCACAGGGTGAGAGTTGACCAACCAAAAGGAAAGGGTCAGTATCACAGGTCACAAGGTGAGAATTGACCAACCAAAAGGAAAGAGGCGGGCATCTTGGAGAGGCTTCCAGATCCTTCCAAGGAAGAAAATATAAAACTTCTGAGAGGCCATGTGGCCAGAGAGAGAGAGAGGAGAGCGGGGCCAGTGGAGCTCGCAGCATGCCCTGTCTCCTGGACCCCCCCTCTCTTCTCCTTTAGACCATCTACGCCTATAACCTAATTGTGAGTAACTAGAAATAAGTAGTTAGCCACGTTAGGGATGTTGTTATTTTGGGAATTGGTTGATCTTAAGAATGTATCTGTGCTGTTATATCTGTTTTGTAAATTCTTGTAACTAAGTGTACCTGGGAGAGGGGAGTCTCTCAAGTGTGATATTGTTTATTTGCATGCCTTGATTAAAACACTTTTATAAACCTCCGTTTCTCTCCATTTCCACGCCAGGGTTGGCACACGCTACATAGGACCTCTCACTCAGGGGAGGGGGGAGGTGGAAGTTCCTTACGCTTAGAGATTGGGCAGGGTCCCTCCTGTCCTGTCCAAATGATTCTTAATTCAGGGGGGTGGTGGCAGCATACCTGATAGAGCTGGGAGATTGCCAGTCGTTCCATGCGTGGAAGTCAGCTTTGGAAGGCTGGCAAGAACCCTAGTAAAACACTCGTAGGAAATTTCCAGTCTTGCAAGTCTGGAAGTCAACTTAAGAGACTGGAAATAAACCTACAGTGTCACACCATGAAAAATTATGACCCAAAATATCACACATACCCATTCCAAGACAGGCCCTCAACAGCTCAGGAACATATTGCAGAGAGGGGGCCAATCGAGATTCCCATGGGAGGGAATTCTCTCATAGTTTGGGAGCAGCCACTGGGAAGGCTGAGTCTCAGCCATGGGAAGCTCTCAGAAGGAGGTGAAGCAGGAAACGTCTGGTTAGGAGTTTACTGCCTCTTGTTTAAAACTGCCCATGGTTAGTAGAATGGCCTCTTTGCGTAAACGTTTTGAGAACTGGCTGTGTAGAACTTCGTTTCTCCATTGGGAATATGTGAAGGAAGTGCAAAACTAAATGCAACAGAATCCAAATTCATATAAGGGATTTTTTATTTTTTTAGAACAATATAGGGAATGGTGGTTACAGAGCAAGAAAAATACCTTGATCATATCAAGTAATAAAGGCAAGATAGTCTCTGCATGTTGAACACTCAATTTTCTTAGAACTCTGGTTGAAATTTGAAAAGCTTGGGTCGCAAGTGACGGGACAGGCCAAGAGTTCTATTGCCTGTTAGAGGGGTATTTCTTAAATATACAGAGAATCAGATGGACTTAATAGGTGGCAGTTTCTTATGAACTTTGGATGTGGAAACAAGTGACACTCATTCTCTTTGCAGATCTCTCAGTCCCCCCCCCATCATTGCCCTCCCAGCAGAAAGAGAACAACAGAGGTGGAGTAGCAAACTCCGTTTGAATACAGGAATCTGGAACGAGACCAAAACCCAAGACTGCAGGCACTTCTCTTTTGAGGAGCTGGAAGAGACTAGACAATCTAGACACCACACAATTGTCTTGTGGCTCAGACCTGAGACTGCCAAGGAACCATGATTCCTCATTTTCCACTCCCCATAAAAGAAGGCAAAGGGTCCCTAGTAAGTTCCCCAGGGAATGCTGGTTCTCCCTCCCTTTAGAGGACATGTGTCAAACACAAGGTCTGCAGGCCAAATCCAACCCACCAGGCCATTTCATGCGACCCTCACACCTCTCCTGCAGCTGAGGCACTCCCCCCTGCCTGGTGAGCCCGATCTCCACATTGTGGGTCCCCAGTTGCTGGTATTCTGAATAGGGGCCCAGCAGCCAGAACATGCAATCTACTTCTACTTCTGACTGCTCTTTTGTGCAAGTCACACCATCAAAGCATTGCCATAGGTTACCATGGCTACACTCCATGTGGTTCACGAGAGCTGGACAGAGGAGCAATCAGAAGTAGATCACAAATGCTGGCTGCTGAGACCCTCTTGAGAATACCAGCAGCCGGGACCTGCAAAGGCTCACCAGGTATAGAGAGGGACAGGGGAGCAGAAAGAGCCACAGGGGAGGGGGGAGCAGAAAGCGGAACAGGTAATATTTGTCTGATGATTTTTAAAAAATTCCTGTTTTCAAAACTCATTTTTCAATAAATTGTACAATAGTTGTGTACTTGAATAGCTGCTTGCCATTATTTTTCCTAAACTTCTAGTTTCAGAGCTAGTTATTACTAAAACTAGTAATAATTGAATGCAGGGTCAATTAGTTAATATGATAAAAAAGTAGATATATTTATATAGTCTTACAGATACAACTGGCCCTTTGAGAGCAACCATAATGCTGAGGCAGCCCAAGATGAAATTGAGTTTGATATCCCTGCTTTAGAGGTTTTCCCCTTAATCCAGTCAGCAATAAGAGATGCATGGTTTGGGTCCCTCTACTATCTGGTTCCTCAGAAGACCCACCAGAGGAGCAGATCACCAACATACCAAGCCCTGCATGGCTTGGGGCTAGGAGGTCTGAAGGACCACCTCTTCCTCCCCTATGAGCCTGCCCAAAATCTGAGACCTTTAGTGCAGGCCTTCTTGTGTGTCCTAAGACCTTGCACAGCTGGACTGGTGTGGATACAGGGCTGGACTTTCTCTGTGGCAGCATCCCAACTGGGGAACGCCTTGCCAGGGGAGGTCAGGCTGGCTCTGTCTGATTTGACCTTCTGGTGGGCAACTAAAACAGGACTGGCCTTTGCAGTTTGAAACCACTCTGTTTTAATTGTTTGTTCTATCATTCTCTTTAAGGACCATGCTTTTACTGGTTATAAAATGTTCTTAAAGAGAATTTTAATGTGTTTTTAACTTTTTTCTCTCTGCACTGTTTTCAATGTTGTTACCTGCCACTGAACCACCAAACTCCATCCATGGTGTATGTCCTGTTGGGAGAATGTCGGTGGGCAAGTAAAGGCCTGCCACCAAGAGTCATCAATAACCAGTCAATGAGATGGGAATCAGACATTCTGCTGAAAAACATACTCAGCATCTCCAGCTTCCCTTAAGCTCTTCAGTGATTCTGATTCCCCCACTGTTGGGAGGAAGAGTGAAGATTTTTGTCTCACTTCCCCATCGAATATATCACCGTGTGACGAGCTGCCACTGCCATACCAACAAGCACAGCAATAATCTCCCTCTTCTTCAGCCTGGACATTAGTGATGGTTAAGTAGCCGGTGTTCCCAGAGGCAGAAGCCATAAACCGATCCGGGACCCCTTCTCCCCTGTTGCTGCAGCCGTTACAGTGCAGAAAGCGGAGAGGCTGCCCAGGTTTCTGTTGAAACCAGGGGACATCATTGTTCCAGTTCCCACTGCCTTTAGAGCAGGAGAGTTTGGTTGTTCCTCGCAAGGACACAGACTCAGAGGAAGGTTGGGTCAATGTCTGTGAATCGGCACCTTCACATGGAAAAAAAAGTTAAAATTACAGTGGCCACTCTGTGCTAAAAAATCACAAAAGAAAGATGCTTCTATAAGAAACACACATGAGAGACAATCTTGAGGTCACGATATTGGTCTCTGCAACCTTTGTTCACCTCCTTACCTGCCCAGGAATGGAGAAGTGTGAGGAACAACAACGCCCAGGCCATGGTGGGCTCTCCAAAAGTTCTTGGCTTTCTCTGGTCAGTAGAAAAGTGGCTAGAAGGACCTTTCCCCTCCAGCTTTAAAGGCCATGGAACTAAGAAATGGACCTTTTATGCAAATCCATCCTACACTCACTTCCTCAAATAGGGCATGTCAGGCATGCTCAGGATGAGAGTGGGCAGTAGTACAATCACTCACCACAAAAACATGACCACCAAAGATCAGGGATGAAGCCGATGCTTCGAACTCCAAAGGTACGTCTCCTGAGATCTCTGATCAAAAGGACTAAGTTACAGATAATAGGAAAGACTTTTCTCTGCCAGAGACCCTGGAGAGGCATTGTTAGCCAGGGCAAAAATCCATGCCTGGAAAGACCATCAATCTGACTGTGACCTAATATAAGGCCATGTCCTATAATTCACTGGAACAAACACATACAAAGAAATCTTTTTAGTTTCAAGGCAGTCACTCACATTAAAGCTCCTGGGACCAACTATGGAGGAAAATGGTGAAGTTTTAATCCCGTGGACTACCATGAATCACCAGAAGTAGCACTGTATTGCACAAGGAGGTTTACACTTCCATGTGTGAATTTTCCATTGTACTGGCACATTTCTCCCCAAAGCCTTCATCTCTTTAATCTTGGCCATCTTAGCTCGTACTTGTATGACCTTGGTAGCCTTGGAATGGAGCGAGAAATTCCCACTAAACATCTGCTATCTCTGCTGTTGTCCCCTAGGGCTCCCCACAAACAAATAGGGAAGAAAGTCTGGCCATTCCCACATGAGGGTAAAACCCTGCGGTGCAACGACCGGACACAGAGGTCGTCTTCACCGCGGGGTGCACTAGGGCGGACAAAAAAAAGGGAGGTTCTAAACCTCACACTGCCCTCACGCAGCAACGTGGGTGGCGCTCCATGTTTTATAAAAACCACCTTTCAAGTGGTTTTTATAAAACCTTGCACGGCGCCCTGTGCAGAACTGCAGGGACATGGTAGCGTGTCCCTGCAGAGCTGCCCGGGGGCAGGCTTCCAGCTGGCGCACTGCCCCGATTTGCGGAGCACCACTGGAAGCCGCTGGCCACCATTTTGTGCACCGCCGGGCGCCGCCAAACACCACCAAACGCCGCAGCACGCCACCGCCGTGCAGAGTGGCAAATTTGCACTGCTTCCTGCGGGGACAGAGGCTCCCACTTCAAGGTAAGCTCCGTCCCCGCATGCGCCACCCCGTTTCCCCGTGTGTCCACTCCCCCGGTGTGGAAAGGGCCTCTTATTAGTCAGGTTTCATACAAATTTCAGTCTGACCATCTTTGCTATCTTGTGTCTTAAGAACTACTCCTGCCGTAGCAACAAGCCTGTTGTCAACCACTGGGGTTGTTTATTGTCTCCAGATCCTAAAAGTACCTTCTGCTTTTGGGAAAACAATGACTCAGAAGCCTACATGAAACTGACATCCTGAATCAGAACCAGCCACAAAAGGGAAAACCCTATTTAAAATACAATTTTGGGAAACGAGAGAGGTCTTTACTCTTCCTCCCTAGATTTACAGATCAGCCATGAAAGATGACATTCATTTGATCTTGTCCCTGAGTCCACCTAAACTCACAAGAACATAAGAGAAGCAGAGGAGCCCTGTTGAGCCAGATCAGCATTTTTTTCCTAAAACAAAAGGTTGATGGGAAGTCTACAAAGGCACCTGGGTAAAAAATCCATTTCTTCCTTGGTTTCCTCTGTAATATATACAAGCTGCATCCAGACTGCAGGGAACTCTTCTCTGGGTCACAGGCTATGTTATTAGTATGCAATGTTGCCCATCAAGACTCAGTGCTAGTGTAGGAGCAAGCTGGAAGACCTTGCAAGAGCACCCAAGCGGAACAAATATTTTCCTCCTTCATTTCACCACAAAGGTGCTATTTAGGTCAGAGTTTCTGTTTGGTAATAGAATTTCATTTTGTAAAATGTGGTCCAAGCTGGGCTACCACTTTCCCCTAAAGGCCAAAGTCAAGACTGCAGGCATCTTCTCAGCTCTGAGACAGAACCTTTTGATTCCTGGTTTCATCCATGGAAAAGCTTTTGCTGGGTACCACAAGGACTTTAGTGGCTTGGACTCACTAGTCCAACAACAAAATGTGCTCAGCTGGGACTTTTGGAGGGTATTCTCTACTCTTAGGCAGGAGATCTCAATGGATTCCCACCCTACTCACATTCTCAGTTGAGATCACCAGACGTTCAGGATGGGAAATCCTGCCCACAGGGATGTGTGTGCCTGGGTGTGTTAGAAAGAAATTCAGGAGTGTATTTCCAGATGCTCTCATCTGTCCATAAGAGGCCTCTTTTTCTTATCCCCTAAACAGCTTGCTGGTTCATTTTTAACTTGTTCTTTTTCAATAGTCAGCATTTGGGCAAGGAAGAGTCCATTTCACACAGAGTCTGTTATCAGAATCTGTGATGAACTAATGAAACTCCACCCCATATGAACCAACAACACTTATGGTCATGGGACATACCTGCAAAGATGGCTTGCGGTGAATTTATACCACTCAATGGTATTTGCAAGCTTTGGGGGAAAGGATGGAGAGTTATGAGGACACAGAAGTGAGAGTACAGAAACATAGTTAAGATCTGTTGCTGTTCCATTACCCCATCCTTGACAGGAAGGTTTGTGTCTCACTTCTACCACTATACAGTAAGCAATAGTCTCCCTCTTCTTTAGCCTAGAGACTGGTGAGGGTCAAACAGCCAGTCCTCCAAGACTGAAAAGCCATAAAATGATATGAGATCCCTGCTCCTCTGCGGCAGCTAGGACAAATTCACATCCATTGTTGCTCTGCAATCCCAAAACCAGTGGCACTAAGGGGAAGGGAGATTTGTAGAGGCATATCCTGGACAGTCAGGGGCCAAGGCAGATCAGTGGAGTGAACATTCTCCTGTTCTATCTCAATGCAAGAAAGTAAGTGACTTCCAGGTCAGGGAAGCTGTGAATCCACTCCAGCTTTTTAGTCCAAACATCAAAAAGTGAAACACCACTTTGGAAATCAGGCTTTACCACCTTACACAGCTTCTTCACAGTTCCAACTAAGACCCATTGGGCAATCTCCAGCTGACTGACATCGGAAGCACGCACCTCCCCTTATGTGATGTTCTCATGCCACCTTGAAAGATGCAAAAGATTTTTCCCATATCATAACTTATAGTGTCCCACAAACTAAAGTTGCGAGCAAGAAAAGGACATGAGACTCAGGCATTCTTCTCAAAAACATACACAACATCTTCTGACCAACCAAGCTCTTTCGTGTCTCTGCTTTCCCCACTCGTTGGAAGAGGAAGATTAAGTTTTAGTCTCAGTTCCCCATCAGAATGTATCACCATGAAACATGTTACCAGTGTTAGACCAGGAGTGACAATAATAATCTGCCTCGTCTCCAGGCTGGACATTGGTGATGGTTAAGTAGCCATTGTCCCCAGAGGCAGAGGCCGTGAACCGATCCGGGATCCCCTCTCCTCTGCTGCTGCAGCTACTACAGTGCACAAAGTGAGGGGCCTGGCCAGCTTTCTGTTGAGCCCAGTGGAAAGCACCCCAGCTGCCGCTACTCCGAGAACAGGAGAGTTTGATAGTTTGCTCTGTGCACACAGACTCCGAGGCAGGCTGAGTCACCGTTGCCTGCGAATTGACACCTTCACCAAAAAAAAGTGGAAAAAATAACATTACAATTAATACTCCATCTTCAGCTGTCACAAAGCCATTGGCTCTTTCTGAGAAATGCACCTTACAGGTGATGGTGCTGTTGGCCTTTGCGATGTTTGTCCATCGCATCCTTACCTGTACAGTAGGTGAGCAAGGTAAAGAAAAGCAGAGCCCAGGCCATGGTGAGCAAACACAAGGAGTGTGGATTTTGGAAGGGAACAGAGCAGGGCATGCTCCCCCCACCTTTTATAAACATGGCCCCCGATTGAAAGACAGCCCCTTCATGCAAATCTCTCTGACAGCCATTGGATCTCCTAGAACGTCAGGTGCCTTCTGAGATGATTTTCTTCGGTGGTATGCAATAGCACTGGTTTGCATATAAGAGTGAGGTTTTCCCAGATAGATAGATAGGCCCTCCTTTAGGCACCAGAGGAGTGGTAGAGTGAAACCATTGTCATTCCTCCCCAGATTTAGGCATCACCTACCTAGGTGAGCCTTCTGCCCTGAGCCTGTCTGAACTTCCACATTCTACCCAAACTGAAAGGCACGAGAGAGGTTCCAAGGGTTACCAAACATTGGTCCTCCAAGTGTTTTAGACTTCAGCTCCCTGAAGGCCCAGGCTCCCTGGCCAACCGTCAGGAATTTTAGGAGCAGGAGTCCAAAAACATCTGAAGGAGGACCACCAACATTTGGGAATATGTGGTCCATTCTCTTTCCACCAGGACTAACCAAAGGCTGATGTGGGGCCCAGTGTCTCTGGAGTGGGTTGTGTCCAATCTTTAAAGGAGCTCTCCAGGTTGTTGAAACCTTTTCCCCAAAGAGGTTGAGCCCCAATGATGGCTTCTTTAAAGTTTGGACTAAACCCTGGAGTGGAGTAGAGGCCCCACTCCTGCTACAGCCACTAGCCTCTTGCAATAATCTCCAGACCATTTGATGGGAGATGTATAGTCAGTGGCCAGGCTGCGGCACATTCCTGAGGACTATCTGAGGATGTTCTTGAGAAAGAACATGGCTTTATCTGACCAGAGCAATCACTCATGCAGCCTTGCAAGAGCATCTGACCATCTTGAATGTTATCCTGCTTCACTGCACACTAGAGCTGTGGCTTCTGCCTCAGTCCCCAGAATGGGTGATATATTTCAGAGTTGTGACATGGGGGAACTCACACACAACATGAGCCTCTCAAGATGGTGGCCAGGATACCACCCCACACAAGCTAAGCAGAAGCGTTTTGTGGAACAAGGTGCTGATAGTCACTCTTTGTCACATTTACACATTTTCCAATCCTCATTTATTTCCACTTTGGCTGGGTGCCCAGGCAGATTTAAACCATATTAATCAGAGCTCCATTTCACAACTCATTTGACCTTCTCAGACATAAAATAACTGCATGTGTCCAATTTTTTGTCACTGTATTCACATTTTGCCAATGTAGTTTGGAGTAGGGTGGCAGCCGTATAGGTCTGCTGCCTCTTTCTGTGATATTCTTTGCTAACTGACCCAAAGGTAGTTGTGACCATTGCCTTGGCTCAGTTGCAGACAGGAAAGAGGGTGAGAAAGCTGAGAGGATCAGAGACCATGATTCACCCTCGTAAAGAAGGAAGTGGTTTAATTTCCCCTTTCAAAGCCTAGGTTGCACCCTAGGAGTGCTCCAGGAGAGACCTTTGTCCCAGGATTTCGAGGAGGATCTGGCGGCAAGCAAGTTTTTCTGTAGGGAAAAAAAAACGTTTTCTCTGCAGAAAACATTGTTTGCTGTGCAGGAAAATAGTTTTGTACACAAACACACATCTTATTCTCTGGAGAATTATTCGTTCACCACCATTCAGGAAATCTGAATGCAGGGAGAATATTGGGAAGAATATTATTCTCCAGTGTGGAAAAAAAATACTATAATAGTTCAGTCTCGAGTGCCAGAAGAAAACAGTCAAGGACTTACATCCCTGCTTTAGAAACCAGGCTAGTCTATCACGGTTTCCAAGGGACTGGGAAGCAATATGAAAAGGGGCTTCAGAAACACACCTCCATTCCATCTATGATATGGGAATGAAAAAAAACCTGCAATGTCTCAGTGGTACGGCCACAGTTCTACCTTGGCCTTGAGATTGTGCTCTCAAAGGGACTTCTGGTGACCTTCCACTTAATGGTAAACCCATTCCTGATGAATTACAGAGATTGATATACACAGGTGGGTGGGAAGGAGATCAAACTTGCCTGGAGAAGATAGACATCAAAGGGTTTTCTGCTTCTGAGAAAACTCTTGCACAGGCGAAATTTCATCAACCTCTTCAAGGCTTCTCAGTTCACCACTCTAGAGAGAAAGACAGAAGGTTTTTGTCTCACTTCCCCATCAGAATGGACCACTGTGATACGAGTTGCCAGTGTTGTACCAACATACACAATAATAATCGGCCTCATCTTCAGGCTGGATGTTAGTGATGGTTAAGGTTCCGCTGTTCCCAGAAGCAGTGGCCGTGAATCGATCCGGGATCCCTTCTCCTCTGCTGCTGCAGCCATTGCAGTGCACAAAGCGAGGGGCCTCCCCGGATTTCTGTTGAATCCAGCGAAAGTAGCTGTCCCAGCCACCGCTGCTCCTAGAACAGGAGAGCTGAACGGTTTGTCCCTGGGAGATGGACGCAGAGGCAGGCTGGGTCACTATTGCCTGTGAATTCACACCTTGATAGAAAAAAGAAAAAAAAGATAACATTACGATTGTATTTTGTCCTCAAGTTTCACAAAGTACACATTTTGTGTTTGCTGCTTCTGCCCATGGAAGCCGACTTCTTCCTCTCCTTACCTGCCCAGGGATAAAGGAGAGTCAAGAACAGGAAAGCACAGGCCATGGTGAGCTCTCAAAAAGACTTGATCTTTCTGAAACAGGTGGGCCACTGTCTGGGATGTCCCTTCCTTCCTTTTTAAAAGGCATGGAGGTGGAGAATGGTCGTCTCATGCAGATCTCTCCCACCACCATTGGCTGTGCTGAAACTTCCTGTCCCCCTGAGGAAAACGTGACATCATGGCCAAAAAGGGGCAACAGAACCTATTTGCATATAATAGGTTGGTTAAAAAGGAAAAAACTGGAGATCGCCACTGCACAGGTTGACAATCGATAGGAGTAGGGTAAGTGACCCCAAAGAAGGCTGACAAGGTAGAGAGTCCACAGTTGGGGCAGAAAACTGGAAAATTGGGCCAGGAGGGATCCTTGGGATCTCCTGGTCAAAGGATCCATTCTCAGAGGAGCGGAAAAAACTTCTGTGCATGAGCTGCTGGAAAACCAGAGACACTCAGCCCTGCATAACTGACCTGGGTGGACAGGTATGACCTCCTATAAAATAATTAACAAGGAGCCTATAAAACACCTTCACACAATTCTCAAAACAAGAGATCATGTCTCAAAACAACATCATATCAAGATTTCTGCTTAGTCTTAAACACAACACACTCTGATCTTTCAGGGAAACCAGAGGGCCATTTTTAATAATACAAGTTACATCTCAGCTCCTGGAGGTCTTCTATTCTGACAGAGAACCAAAAAACACAAAGAATAAAGAACAACCAGCTGGGAAAACAAGCAAAGCCTTGAGTCCTCCTTCCAAGATATAGGTGTAACTGTGATTTAGGCATCTAACTTTGAGCACTAGATATCCCTTTGTGATATCAAATAATTTGACCTTTCTGTGGCACCTTGGCTTATATGTTTGCCAGGATCCTGAGAAAAACAGTCACAAGGAAGCAGCTGTTAATGATGGGAATTCCAAACTTCCTCTCTTAGGCGGGCATATCAAAGCTTGGATTGTTATCTGGGATCTGGATGCTGTCCCTTTCATCTCACAAGATACCTGATTCGCACCCATAAATAACAGACCATACATTTGGGCTGCGTGATTGATATGTTTTATTCCACTTCTAAGCCTTTTGATGCATTTCAAAGTTAACTTTGTTCTCAAAGTTTATGACATGAGTCACAGGCATAAAAACCCCTGATTGTGACAATTGAGTGGGCCGCTTTTTCAATTTCATCCCTTCCTGCTGCCAGTTTGCACAGCGAGCTCCAAGGAAATTCCATTTTCTCTCTATCTCCTCAGGACTTCTGAGCAGGTCGTATTGCTTATTCCTGACTTCATTTCTATTTCCTATTTCTTATTTAGTTAGTGTGTGATTGTTGTCTTATTTGTTTTTACTTTTCAATAAAACATTACTTGGTTTACTCTGAATTTGTTTTTGTTCACTGATCTGACTCCGTAGACATAGAGCTCAAAGGTCCTAATAAGTTGCCCTCCCTCTCATAGCTAAACAGTGCTCTAAGCTAATTTTCCCCACAATTTTGACAGCTTTTGGGAATCCCCTTAAGGGAGCCCTGACAAGGAGGGTAACATAGGAATCCCCCCAAAAAAGTGTGGGCTGGAATTCATCACTTTCTCCAAAGATATCACACAGGTATCCTAGCTGTGTCCAGGTTACAAAGAACTCAGAGTTATCTGAGTCAGAGTATATCCTACTAGAGGAAAGTTGCTGGCCAGGATGTGATTGTCATGCAAAAGGGAGAAGGAGGTCCTTGCATGAGTACCCAACCATCACCAGCATGTAGCTGCTTCACTTCTCTACAAAGGGCCAGGTGGTCAAAGGAGTCTCTGACTCGAAGTCAAGTCCTTCCATTTTCTCGAACAGGGGCAAAGTTGGCCAACATCTCCCCCTAGAGGTTAAACCCAGATCAGCAGCCCTTTTTGAATGCCCTGGCTACTCCCAGTGAACCAATCAAAGAGAACATGCAGAAGCAAGATTCCATGGGGTGGGGTCATTTTTCACGCCTGCAAACTGCAGAGAGGTCACAACGACAGTTCTCACATAATCAGAAGGGACAGCACATGGCTTCAGGCTTCCTTTTCAGCTGATTCTCTGGCTGAGATTTTTCAAGGTTAAAGGTCTTGGTTGGCTGCGGGATGAGGGTGTCCTGAGTACAAAACTGTCACATTTTGGCTCAGTTTTGAGCTATGTAGGGGCCTTTGAGTGTCCATGAGAAAACTAAATTTGGAGGCCTCTGGAGGCTTGAGGTGCCTCCTGGGGGGGCTTCAGGAACCTCCCACCACCAATAGGCCATCCTTTCCCCATCCATGAGATAAAATCTGCTGGGAAATCATTTTCTCTGCCTGATCAGTGAAATCAAACTGGAAATCAGGAGAGCGACCATCTCACAGCGTAGCAAAATTGCAGCAGGATATAAATAGAAATATACATTCCTTCCTTCACTCATTCATTCATTTAATTTCCAGCTCACCTTTTTCTCCCCGATGTGGGACCCAAGGCGGCTGACATTTGGTGTTAAAACAAAATACAGTTAAAACTATGGGTGTACAGAAGGTGTGTTTTTTTAAAAGCAATTAAACTATCACATTCAAAGCATCATATGGGAATGCAAATACCTTGACCAAGTAAATAAATTAATGAATAAAAAAAATAGATAAATAAATAAAGATAAGGTAATTTTTGCATGCAGAAGGCTCTATTCACTGAGAAGTCTAGTGTAAATTTTGAAAGATTGGGTCATAGGTGATGGGAAAGGCTTTCCTGCCTATTAGAGGTGTATTTCTGAACTATACAGAAAAGCAGCTGGATTTAGTACGAGGCAGTTTCTTTTGAATCTAAGACGTGAAAACCTGCAACTCTCTCTATCTCTCTTTTTGCAGGGTTCCCAATCCCCCGTTATTGCTATCCCGCTGGAAAGAGGACAACAGAGTTGGTGTAGAATACATTTTTTCTGAGTATTATGGGTAAGGATTTGGAAAGTAAACATAGATCTCTTCTTCCCTATAGGATAACAGCTGCGAAAACATTCTGTCAAACCTGGAAACAGAACAATGGATTGCTAACGTTTCTGAACTATCCCAAAGGGACAAACTACCGTGGTCTTTACAGGATAAGTCAACTGAAAATTTTTTGGAAGACTGGGAACTGTTTACAGATATCCTAAGCAGTAAAAAATCAAACAATGCAATGATTTGTGGATTTGGTTTAGTAGGAGTTTCTTTAGGTTGATCTGTAATGGTAGAATAATATTTCTCTGTCTTTTTTATTTTCTCTTTCTCATTACAGTTTGGTTTGGGGAGTTAGAGCCTTTTGTGTTCTAGTGGGTTAGTATTTGCTCATTAGATTAGTATTCTAGTGAATTGGCCAGTCTCTGCACCAAAGGAAAAACTGACATAAATCAGACATGAGGAATGGGAAGACACAAAAACCAATTACCGAAATGTTCGGTCTTCCTGGACATTCCATCTCAGACTTCAGAACAGCAGTCCTGGAACAAAAGAAGTCAAAGGGAGATTGGGAAGAGAAACAGCAGGGCTGGGATAATACCCACAAACTCCAGTCCATTGAAAGTGGATTGAACAGAGATGATGGTTTCCTGGCAGGCTACACATATTATAATACTCTTGAACATTTTAGCACAACTCCTTTCTGGTTCCCAAACAGCCTCATGCTACATGCCAAGAACTCCCACCATCATTCAAATGCTTGTCTACTCTTCTTGGCTTTAGGAAATATCTTTCCTCCCAGCTTTGTCCCCCACTGACCATCCTTAAAACAGGACTTGGCACCTCAGGACCATACCCACAAGTTTTGCATTTCTATTACAATTCTCACACAGCTTCTCATTCACGGGCCTAACCATCTGCCCATAAGCGCTTTACTCCATGCATCTGAAGAAGTAGGCAGTCTATGAAAGCTTATGCTGCAAAACTTTTTCCCTCAGTCTCAAAGGCGCTACAATATCTTTTGTATACTGAGCCAGATTAACACAGCTACATATTTGAATTCTACAGCATCTTTGAGTTCAACAATACTGTTCAGTGTTTCTGATTTCCCTCATCTTGGGAGGAAGAGTGAAGGTTTTTGTTTTACTTCCCCATCAGAACGGACCACTGTGATACAAGCTGCCAGTGCTGTACCAAGATACACAGTAATAAACTGCCTCATCTTCAAGTTGGACATTTGTGATAGTTAAGGAGCCAGTACCCCCAGAAGCAGAAGCTGTGAATCGATCTGGGATCTCTTCCCCTCTGTTGCTGCAGCTGTTACAGTGCACAAAGCGAGGAGATGCTCCAGGTTTCTGCCTCACCCAGTAGATGTAGCCAATCCAACTGCCACTGCTTTTAGAACAGGAGAGTATCGCTGTTTCTCCCAGGGACACAGACTTAGAAGCAGGTTGAGTCAATGCTGGCTGTGAGTTGACACCTTGAAAATTTAAAAAAAAACAAAGTTAAATTAAGGTGGATACTCTGTGCACAAACATTGCAAAAGAATGATGCTCCTAGGAGAAACAAACATGGGAAAGAAGTTTGACGTCACTCCTTATGACTACGGAAGATGAGCTCTTTCCTTCATTACCTGCCCAGAAAGTGAGAAGGATGAAGAAGAACAGAGGCCAGGCCATGGGGAGCTCTCAGAAAGTTCTTGGCTTTCTGAAGGAGACAGAGAAGTGGAGAGGAGGGCCTTCCCCCTCCAAATTTGAAGGCCATGGAGCTGAGGATATATGCTATATGCAAATCTGTCCTGTGCTTATTGCCTCAAGTATGGTCACATCCAGTTTGTTTAAGATGATGGTGGACAATGATAGGATGATTTAAAGCAAAAACTTGAGAACCAAAGATAAGGGAAGAAGCAGAAACTCTTAATGCTGTATCACAATTCACTGGACTCTGACCTAACATAAGGCCAAGTCCTATGATTCTGGGGTGTCAAGACAGGCAAAGCAATCTTTACAGTCTCAGAGATGTCACTGATGCTAAATTTCTTCATAATAGCTGGGCAGATGGATTAACTGGCATTTTTCTCGTGTTGATTACTTGCAAGCCATTGTGAGTCTCTCTCACATGGATCAAAATAGATTTTACAAGACTCATTCCACTGAAAAGTACATGGTTATATAGCAGTTCCTGTAAAGCAGGTGGTCTAACAGGTGATACATACACATGATGAGGGTGGATCTAACTGTCTTCATGTCCATGTCTTATGACTCATTGGTCATTGTAGCTCCACCTCCAGTGTTTGACCTGGGACAGCTGTTCCATTCAAATTCTTACCTATTCAGTCATCTGGCTCTGCAGTCCGTTGATGAAGTCATACATCTGCACCAAGAACATTTACATCTGTCATCTTGACTATGCGCATTGTAAATGGATGGATGGATGGATGGACGGTAGTCAGTTAGCACTAGGGAGCAATTCTTCACTAGTTTTCTTCATGAAGGAAGCAACATGTCATTTTAGCCATTTTCTTTCTGCTGCTAGGAAGTCTTTGAAAACCAGGCAAGCCTTTTTGCAATTTGAGATTTATTCTGTTATGTTGATACCTAGCAGAGCCAGCAAAGCACCCGATGCGCATTGGTCCCTGGTGCACAATGGGACTGATGCAGAATGGGACCAATTGGCAATGATCCCAATGCAGATTGCATTGGTCCCAATGAGCACTGGGCACTGAGAATGAGGCAGACTTGCATTAAAGCAGTCAGTCACGGCTCAGAGAGGCTGTGAAAGAGAACTGCAGGGGAAGCAAAATGTGACGGGAGGCAGAGGTTTGCCTCCAAGAGAAGGAGAGAGGGTCTTTGGGAGATTCAGACAGGGTCTGAAAAGAAGATAGGTTCTTCAACCAGCACTGAGAGGGTGAAGCTGTCCTACTTCAGTCTGGACAGACAGACAGACAGAGCTTGTGGCTGTACAGCCAATAGCCTTGAGACAGCAAAGCAAGTAGCACACAAAGAAACAGAGCAGTTTAAGATCTGTCAGTTACTTTTAATCAGTAAGGCATAAACAGAGTTCAACAGAATCCAAGGCAGAATAAATAAGTCCAGAGTCAGGAAACACAGTCCTAATTAAAGCATGGAGTTCAGAAAGACAAACAGGAGCCAAAGAGATCCGTTAATTTCTGACAACTCCTGGAGGGGAAGGGCTGTGTATATAAAGGTCAACAGCTTGACACAGCTGCTGCCTAACTAATTGTTGCCTTCTATAAATCCTTTGAGACTTTCATAAGCTCTGCCTTTGCTGTCTACACTCAACAAAGGTAGGTATGGGTAAGTTGTCTTCTGTATCTGAAGTGGCAGGGGTCTCTGCTAGAACTGGCACTGCACTCTATTCTGTCCCTAGGATTTGTGGTTCTGTAACCTCTTCCTGTTCTGGTATGTCCACTGCTTTCTTCTCTGACTCAAAGTCCATTTCCATGTTCTGGAAGCAGGGCATGACAGAAGCTGACAGAGAGAGACCTTTGAGTTGATAGAGACAGGATTGTGGATTTGAGGAAGAAGGGAGAACTACCTATGGTTTTAGGGAGCTTAAAAGAACACATATTAGTAGAAGTCATTATAATTTTCTTAGACAACACAACCACATTTAAGGGGTCACCCTGAGGCCCAGTAACCCAAACCGGCAAGTAGATAATTGGGGAAGCAAGGGCAAGGTGAGTGGCAGGATTCCTTTGGGGGTGGAGTTTTATCACCAACCTAGGTAAAGGGATCTGTCACAGGCCGCAATTTGCATTCTTACTGAGGTCCCAATACTCATCTTCTCAATTCAGTACCCAAGTTTTCTTTGTGACTCTGCTACGTAGCTAGGTATCCACTAAGTTACCTTAGGGTTCCAACCACCATACCCTGCACAGGAAAAAAAAAATTTATGAACAAGGTTTGTTAGCACTCAAAAAGCATATTTTTAAAATCTTTTTCCCAACACTTTTGAATGTTATTTCTATCCCTAGTTCTTACTAATTGACAACGTATTCCAGAATGTATTAGAAAGCTCTGGGAGAGGTAAGGCAAGATTATAGGATAGAAAGGGGAGGACCAAGACAGAGTCAGGATCTTTAGGATGAAAGTAGAGTGTTAGCTAGGTTGCATCTCTGTGTGAATGAGGAAGAAGGACCATCTACACTGAACAGTGTCCTCCTTGCCTTCAAGCTATAGAAGAAGTCTTTCAAGGGTTTTCAGTCTCCTAAAGGCATGCCAGTGTCTACACACTGCACAGTTTGAACAGTCTGATATTATTTTAACTACTGTATAATTACAGCAATCACAGCCTCCTGAGTATGCTGTTGGGTGAGATGTTTGGCATTCTCCAGAGCACTCCCATTCAAGTTATCTGGCAGAGAATTCAACATCCCTGATGAAATTACAAATCCTGGGGTTCCATAGTAAAGATGTGAAGGCCTATGGGGGAAAAATGGACAAATTCAGGGGAAAAAAACACAGAACCCTTTTTTTCACCTGAAGCTTTTTTTGTTTTTTTCCAAAAAAAATGAAAAATTTGAAAAAAGGAGGAAAATTGACATAGAATGTTTTATTTTAGCATGATGAATAAAATCTTTAGGACAAGGTGTTCATACATTCTCCAAATCATTTCTAAAAACTATGACTGATACTGATAATTATAGCTCAGAAAATGAGTCTGATTAAATTTCATGCCTATTCATTGAATCTTGGTCCTACCCTCCCCCACTTCCACAGACTTCCCCCCCCATCCTTTCTGTGGGAATGGGTGCTTTATGTCTATTTGATACCATGGAGAGGAAATATATAAATAATAATAACGTTGATGGTTTCTTCTGGGTTTTTTTTAAAAGTGCTTTTTTGCCTGCTCCGCATAAACTAGCAAAACCAAAGAGGTTCCGTATAGTTCAGGCGATTGTTGCTCCATGTGTTACAAATAAAAATTTAAAAACAATAAAAGTAAAGTAGGTTTGTAATAATGGTTTGTGTCATAGTTGAAGCTCCTGGAGAAGCTGCTGTTGAAGCTGCTGATGACGAGCAGCAGCTGTTGGTCCCTGGGGCTCTGGCTGGAGATGAGTCCTGCAGCTCAGGAGCTCCCCCTGCTGCCATGGACCAAGCAGGCTCGGACGTTCCTCTGCCTGCTCCTTTTAAGGAACAGGGATCCGACAGTGATCCTGAAGACACTTTTGAGCCTGCTCCAATCAGCCCACAATCAAGGTGAAAACTTAAGAGAGCTGTGCAAAGGGAAGCTTCCTTGATTAAATTTAAGATGTGGGGACTGGCCACACCTGTGCCTTTGGCTATATTACCTGCCTGCTTGGAAGCTTTCCTTTGCTTGTGGCAAACCTTCTACAAGCTCTCTCCTTGCCTGGTCCTTGCTTCCAGCACCCAATATTTTGGATTAAACTCTCGGCTCCTGATTCCTGGATTTTGGACTCTGACTTTGGCTTTGTTTGTCATTCTGGCTTTGGTAAATGGACTTTCTATGGTTAATTCCCTGCTTTGGCACATTCCGGCTTGACTCTGTTCTCTCTCTCGCTCCCATCTCTGGACTGGCTCACCACCTGGGTCTCTGACCTTGACAGTTTGAATATGCTGTATTTTTAATATACCAGTTGTAATAATTTTATGCCAGATCAAATTGTGCATAATCTTATTTTATGTTCCTAAAGTAACAGAGTGACTTTTGACCTGTAAAAAGCACTAATGTTGCATTTTTTCAACTTTTCCACAAATTTCCATTTTTTTTTCCCAGAAGAAAAAACATTCAAAAAAATTTTGTTTCCTGAAGAAAAAACATCCCCCCCCCATGGCTTCAAAATTTCCAGAAATTTTGCATTTCTAGTCATGAGAGCTCTAGATGTACAGAAATGCTCGCCTTCTGCAGATGAGCTACATGCTGATTCACAAGCACTAAAGATGGCTCAAAATGCCTCCATTGCCATGTCTGGGATTTGAGGGGTCCCTCTGTCAGACATAAGCTCTGCCTCCCAACTTGGAACCAAAGGTGAGGGAGCTCAGGTGTCTGGTCAGCAATCTACAGGTGAGGACACAGAGATCTCTCCTCATCTGAGGCAGGTTTCCCAGGAAAGCACTTCACTGGAGAGGTTAGGAACGATCAAATGGTAAAGCCATGAACAGAATTGGCTTGTTTATTTGTTTGTTTGTTTGTTTGTTTGTTTCTCCTGCTTGTGAAAATACTGGCTTGAGCATCTGTGTGCCTCGTGTACCAAACATTTCACCACCCCACTGAGATCAGAACAACTCACCACTCCTGATTTGAAAACCTGCTGCCACCTAACTTGTTCCCAAATCTGAGGAAATCAGCTGCCACCTACCAAATCAGGGAGCAACAGTCAGGCAATAATAGAGGGATCAGACATTCTCCTGAAAAATATACACAGCATCTTCAGGCTCCCCTAAGCTTCTCAAGTGATTTTGATTCTCCAGCTCATGGGAGGAAGACAGAAGGTTTTTGTCTCAGTTCCCCATCAGAATGTATCACTGTGTGACAAGCTGCCCGTGCTTTACAAACAAAGACAGTAATAATCTCTCTCATCTTCAGCCTGGACATTATTGATGGTTAAGTAGCCGATGTTCCCAGAGGCAGAAGCCGTAAACCGATCCGGGATCCCTTGTCCCCTGTTGCTGCAGCCATTACAGTGCAGAAAGCGAGGGGCCTGCCCAGGTTTCTGTTGAAACCAGCGGACAAGCTGCTTAAGTCCCCACCGCCTTTAGAGCAGGAGAGTCTGATTGTTCCTCGCAAGGACACAGACTCAGAGGCAGGTTGGGTCAATGTCTGTGAATTGGCACCTTTGGAGTAAAAAAAAAGCAGAGAAGTTAAAATTAAGGTGGGCACTGTGTGCTAAAATACGACAAAAGAAAGATGCTTCTATAAAAGAGACAATTTTGAGGTCACACTCTTGGCCTCTGTAACCTTCATTCACCTCCTTACCTGTCCAAGAATGGAGAAGTGTGAAAAACAACAGTGCCCAGGCCATGGCGAGCTCTCAAAAACTTCTTGGTTTTCTTGGGTCAGTAGAGAAGTAGTTGGGAGGACCTTTCCCCTCCAACTTTAAAGGCCACAGAGCTGAGAAATGGGCCCTTTATGCAAATCTATCCTACGCTCATTTTCTGAAATAGGCCATGTCAGGCTTGCTCAGGATAAGAGTGGGCAATGGTAGGATCACTCCCCAGAAAAACATGACAATCAGAGAAAAGGGATGAAGCCAGTGCTTTGAACTCTAAAGGTCCATCTTCTGACATCTCTGATCAAAAGGAGGAGGTTACAGGTGATAGGAAAGGTCTTTCTCTGCCAGAGCCCCTGCAGAGGCATTTTCCACCAGAGCAAGAATATAGATCTAGAAAGACCATCAGTCTGACTCAGACGTGATTATAATGCCATGATCTATAATTTACTGGTACAAACACATACAAAGAAATCTTTTTAGTTCAAGGAGGTCACTCACAGCAAAGCTTCTGAGAAAAACTAGGTGGGAGAATGTGACCATTTTAATCACATGGACTACTGTGAGTTACCAGAAGCAGCACTCTACAAGGAGTTTTATGTTGCCAAGTGTGGATTTTCCATTACTAGTATCTTTTTGGCACATTTCTCCCCAAAGCCTTTGCCTCTTTAATCTTGGCTATCTTTGCTCATATTTGTGTGACATTGGCAGCTGAACACATTGATCTTTGATGTAGCCTTGAAATGGAGGGAGGAATTTCTACTAAACATCTCCTAGCTCTGCCGTTGTCCCCTAGGACTCTCCACAAACCAAGAAGGAATTAAGTCTGATTAGCAGGGTTTCGTACGTTTTGCAGTCATACCATCTTTACTATCTTACGTCTTAGGAGCTAGGCCTGGTGTATCAATAAACCAGTTAAACCTTTCACCCACAGGAGTATTTGTTGTCTCCAGATCCTAAAAGAACCATTTGCCTTTGGCAAAACAACCCAGAAGCCTACACGAACTTATATCTAGAGGCATATCTAGGGTGAGGCAAGTAGGGTTTCTGTCCAAGGCACCAATTCCAGGAGGGTAAAGCTGTACATGCAAGAATGGGGGTAAGAAGGTAGGGGTGCAAATTCCACACTTGCCCTAGACGCAGTGAAACTTCCTCCCTTGATTTATGGATCAGCCAAGAAAAAGGATGTCCTTTTGATATGCCCCTGAGCCCATCTGACCTTACAAGAACATGAGGGACAGACAGGAGCTCTGCTGAATCAACCCTCGATAGACCAGCATTTTTCCCTACAACAGGAGGCTGATGGGAAGCTTTCAAGGACACCTGGGTAAAACATCCCTTCCTTCCTTGGTTTCCCCTGCAACTGCTGCTGAGATGTAAGGATACAAGCTATGGACACAAGACTGAAAGGAACCCTTCTCTGGGTCACAGGCTACATTATCGGTAGATCATGTTGCTCATCAAGACTCAGTGCTAATGTAGGAGTGAGCTGGAAGACCTCGCAAGAGCATCCAAGCAGAACAAATATTTTCCTCCTTTATTTCACCATAAAAGTGCTATTTATGACATTCACTGGAGGATGAATGTAAGTTTTTGTCTCAGTTCCCCCTCCAAATGTATCACTGTGAAACATGCTAGCAGTGCCAGACCAGGCATAACAATAATAATCTGCCTCATCTCCAGGCTGGACATTGGTGATAGTTAAGTAGCCATTGTCCCCAGAGGCAGAGGCCGTGAACCGATCCGGGATCCCCTCTCCCCTGTAGGTCCCACAGCTATCACAATGGAGAAAGCGTGGGGCCTGGCCAGCTTTCTGTTGAGCCCAGTGGAAAGCACCCCAGCTGCCACTACTCCGAGAACAGGAGAGTTTGATAGTTCGCCCTGTGCGCACAGACTCTGAGGCAGGCTGAGTCATCGTTGCCTGCGAATTGACACCTTGACAAGAAAAAAGTGGAAAAAATAACATTACAATTAATACTCCATCTTCAGCTGTTACAAAGCCATTGGCTCTTTCTGAGAAATGCCACGGTGCTGTTGGCCTTTGCGATGTTTGTCCATCGCATCCTTACCTGTACAGTAGGTGAGCAAGGTAAAGAAAAGCAGAGCCCAGGCCATGGTGAGCAAACACAAGGAGTGTGGATTTTGGAAGGGAACAGAGCTGGAGGGCATGCTCCCCCCACCTTTTATAAACATGGCCCCCGATTGAAAGACAGCCCCTTCATGCAAATCTCTCTGACAGCCATTGGATCTCCTAGAACATCAGGTGCCTTCTGAAATGATTTGCTTCAATGGTATGCAATAGCACTGGTTTGCATATAAGAGTGAGGTTTTCCCAGAATGCTGGGATGGTCTCCATGTTGAAAAGGACAAGAGAGATTGGCAGGAGGACTCAGTCCAGAAAGAGAGCCAAATCAGGTACAGGAACCAGAGCTCAGGGTCAAACACGGACTTTACATTCAGAAGGTCCCACTCTTGGCGCCTACATTTAAAACAGGAGTGGGCAACTGTATCATGTCCAGGGGCCAGTTTGCTACCCCTTCCTTTTTTAAGCACCACATTGGAGAGTGGGGAGTGAAACTGTTGTCCTTCCTTCCCAGATTTAGGCACCCCAACCTGAGCGATCCTCCGAGTCAGAGTTTAATTCCCAGCCTGTGCTTATCTGTCAGCAAGGGAAGGAAAGCGATGGATAGTACTTGCAGAGGAGGAGGTAGGGGAGGAAGAGGTGGAGGCAGAGATGGCGGCAGCGGGGAAGGTCCAGAAACACTGGTGGAATCTGGTAGAAACACTAAGTTCAAAGCCAAAGCCAGTCCAAGAAGTCAAGAATGTGAAAGGTCAGTCCAAAAAGTCAAGAATGCTGGAATGGAAGGGTTGTGGGAGCTTGAGTAGCGATTTGCCACAAGCAGACAGGAAGCCACACCGACAGACTTAAATAGCAGAGGAGAACAAAGTGTTTCTAACAGAGTCTTGTCCTTTCAATCTCAGCAAAATGGCTTCCTTCTGAGCGGTTCTTTTTTGTCTCCTCCATGACTGAGGGATGGGGGGCAAAGATTAATCTAATTCTCCTAAATCGTCACTGACTCCTTCTCCTTCCAGCACCAGATGTAAATCTCCATCTCAGCTTGTCTTTCAGCTGGTGGAGGTGCCATCAAGATAGTTTGCTCCATCACAGGCACTGGCTGTAAAGTCTCTGTTTCCAGCCAAATCAATTCCTTGTCAATCTCTGAGCCCTCATCTATCACACTCCTGCCCCTGAGCCCATCTGAACATCCACACTCTACCCTTGAAGGCACCAGAGTCTCTTCAGGAAGTTTCCAAAGTCTGGTCCTCCTGGTCTTTTAGACTTCGGCTCCCAGAAGGCCCAGCCAGTTTGGCCCACAGTCAGGAATTCCGGGAGCAGGAGTTCCAAACATCTGAAAGTAGACCAACATTTAGGAACCCTTGTTCTACTCTCTTTCCACCATGGCCCACTGAAAGCTGGTGTGGAGTCTTGGAGTGGCTTGAGTCCAGTCTTTAAAGAAGCTCTCCAGGCTCTTGAAAGGGTGAACCCCGTTGGTGGCTCCTTTAAAGTTCAGACTAAACCCTGGAGTGGAGTAGTGGCCCCACTCCTGCTATAGCCACCGGCCTCCCACAGCACACTCCCAGCCATTTAATGGCAGTGGCCAGGCTACAGCACACTCCTGAGCCCTGTCTAGATACCAGCGGATGTTCTTAGGAGAGAACGTGGCTTTATCAGCCCAGCATTTGTGCACCCACCACTCAGAGGGTCCTGCGAAAGCATCCGAGTGCCTTGAGTGTTCTCCTGCTTGACTGCACACAAGAGCTGTGGCTTCTACCTGAGTCTCCAGAGTGGGTGATGTGTTCCAGAGTTGAGAGATGGAGGAATTCACAAACAAAATGGTCCTCTCAAGGTGATGGCCAGGATACCATCCCTATACAAGCTAAACTAAAGCCTTTGTGAACAAGGTGCTGATAGTCAGTCTTTGTCACAATTTGCACATGTCTCAGTTCTCATTTATTTCCTCTTTGACTAGGTGTCCTAGCACATTCAAACCATATTAATGAGTGGGGTATTTCACAACTCATTTGACCTTTGCAGACATAAAATGTGTCTAGTTCTCGTCACTGTATTCACAGTTTGCTAACATAGTTGGTAGTGTGGTGCCAGCAGTACAAGCCTCCCATCTCAGAGCTATGCTGTTCTTTGCCAAATGACTCAAAAGAAGTTGTGACCATTTCCTTGGCTCAGCTGTAGGTAGAGAAGAGGGTGAGCAAGCTGAGGCTCAGGGATCAGGATTCACTCTGGTAAGGAAGTGGTTGCAGTTCCCCTTTCAAAGTCTGGATTGCACCTTAGGAGTGCTCTGGGAGATTTTGGCCATTTCCGCACGGGGTGAGGGAATTGCCCCATGACGCTACTCACCGGACTTTTGGGCTTCCCGGTCCAGTCCACGCTTCTCCGGAGCAGTGCATGGCTGCCGCTCCGCACTGCTCCGGGGATGAAAATGGCGGCTTCCAGTTGGTCAAGGGTCTCGACCAACTGCTGAAGCTCGCCAGCCTAAAGCCCACCACCAGCAGATCACAGGCTCGCACCAATACGAGCCTGCGAATCTGCATATGGGAGCAGGCTCGCAGTGGCGCGCTCCATGCTTTTGAAAGTCCTGTTTTTAGCAGTCTTTTAAAAGCATGCTGGACGACCACTTGAGGTCATTCTGGAGTGGGCTGCGGTGAGGATCTACATTAAGTAGGTCCGACCCAGTCCGCTCCCAGGTGCAGATGTCCTCCCTGGAGAACGCTCTACCACGTGTTAAAAACACCATGTGGAAACGGCCTCTGTTGTCCCAGCATTTCCAGGTAGAGCTGGTAGCAAAGAAGTTTTTGGGCAAGAAAAAAAAACTTGTTGTCAGTGCAGAAAACATTGTTTGCTATGCAGGAAAACAGTTTTCTGCACAAAAACACACTTTATTCTCTACAGAATTATTCCTTCACCACAGTTCAGGGAATCTGAATACAGGGAGAATATTGCAGAGAAAAACTTCTCCCCAGCAAGGGAAAAAACTACTGTTAGCCTCATGTGCCAGGACAAAATAGCCAAGGATTTCTGTCCCTGCTTCAGAAACCAGGCTAGTCAATTAGGGTTTCCAAGGTACTAGGGAACAATGTGAAAGGGAGCTTCAAAAACATCCCTCCATTCCACCCATGACATGGGATTGAAAATGACTATGACCACTCAATGTTACAGCTGTAGTTCTAACTTGAGATGGTGCTCTCAGAGGGACTTCTCCTGGTGACCTTCCACTTAATGGCAAACCTACTCTGGATAAATTACACAAACTGCTATATACATGTGGGTGGGTAGGAGGTAAATGTTCTTGGAAGAGACAGAAATTAAGGGGTTTTCTGCTTCCCAGAAAACTCTTGCACTGGCAAAATGTGATGAACCTCTCAAGGCTTCTCAGCTGGCCACTCTGGAGAGGAAGAATGAAAGCTTTTGTCTCACTTCCCCATAAGAATGGACCATTGTGATACAAGCCAGGACTATGCCAACACACACAGTAATAATCGGCCTCATCTTCAGGCTGGACGTTAGTGATGGTTAAGGTTCCGTTGTTCCCAGAAGCAGTGGCCGTGAATCGATCGGGGACCCCTTCTCCTCTGCCACAGCCATTGCAGTGCACAAACCAAGGGGCCTCCCCAGATTTCTGTTGAATCCAGCGAAAGTAGCTGTCCCAGCTGCCGCTGCTCCTAGAACAGGAGAGCTGAACAGTTTGTCCCTGGGAGACAGACGCAGAGGCAGGCTGGGTCACTGTTGCCTGTGAATTCACACCTTGATAGAAAAAAGAAAAAAAAATTACAATTGATACTTTATGCTCAAATGTCGCAAAATCAACTTTGCTGGTCATTTTGTAGTTGCCCCGTCTGTGCATGGAAGCTGACTTCTTCCCCTTCTTACCTGCCAAGGAATGAAAGAGAGTCAAGAACAGGGGAACCCAGGCCATGGTGAGCTCTTGAGAGGAGGTGGGCTTTCTAAAACAGGCAGACTGCTGTCAGGGATGTCCCTCCCTTCCTTTTTAAAGGGTATGGAGGTGGAGAATGGTCCCCTCATGCAAATCCCTCCCACCACCATTGGCTGTGCTGGAACTTCCCTTCCTGTACCCTGGGGTAAAGTGTGACATGATGGCCAAGAAAGGGCAACACATCCCATTCACATATATGATTGTTGGTTTGAAAAAACAACAACAACACTGGAGATGGCCATTGCAGAGGCTGAGAATGTGTAAGGGTAGGATACGTGACCTCAAAAAACATTGCTAATGAAGAGGGTCCACAGCTCAGGGGCAGAGTATGTGGGGTTTGCCTTTTAAAAATGGGCCACAAGGGATACTTGGTGTCTCCAGGCCAAAGGATCCAGTCTCAGAGGAGGAGAAAGTACATTCTCTGCCCAAGACTTTGGAGAACCGGAGACACTGAGCCCTGAAGAACTGACGTGGGTGGACAAATAGAACCTAGGATAAAACAAGTATCGTATATAAAAGAACCTAGCATAAAACAGCATCAGATATTTCTCAAAGCAACTGGGTGCTCCAGCACAGCGTCATTGGAAGATTAATCTTCAAGGGGTCACACTCTAATCTTTCAGGGGAACTGGAGGGCCATTTTTAACATCTCAGTTCCTGGAGGTCTCCTATTCTGAGAGAGAACCAAGGAACACAAAGAACAAAGGAACAGCCGTTGTCCCCCATTGGCCATCCTTAAAACAGAACTTGTCATTTCATTACTGTACCCACAAGTTTTGCATTTCTATTACAATTCTCACACAGTTTCTCATTCATGGGGCTAACTGTCTGCCCATAAGCACTTTACTCCATGTGTCAGAGGTCTATGAAAGCTTATGCTACAAAACCTCTTTGCCTCCGTTAGTGTCAAAGGTGCTACAATATCCTTTGCATACTGATCCAGACTAACATGGCAATGTCTTTGAATTCTGCAGCATCTTTGGGTTCAATGGTATTGTTCCACGTTTCTGATTTCTCCATTCTTGGGAGGAAGAGTGAAGGTTTTTGTCTCACTTCCCCATCAGAATGTATCACTGTGGTACAAGCTGCCAGTGCTGTACCAAGACACACAGTAATAATCTGCCTCATCTTCGGGCTGGACATTTGTGATGGTTAAGTAGCCAATATCCCCAGAAGCAGAAGCCATGAATCTATCTGGGATCCCTTCCCCTCTGTTGCTGCAGCTGTTACAGTGCACAAAGTGAGGGGTCCCTCCAAGTTTCTGCCTCACCCAGTTGACATAGCTGCTCCAACTGCCACTGCTTTTAGAGCAGGAAAGTTTAGTCGTGTCTCCCAGGGACACAGACACAGAAGCAGGTTGAGTCAATGCTGGCTGTGAAGTGGCACCTTGAAAATAAGAAAAAGCAAGGAAGTTAAATTAAGGTGGATACACTGTGCATAAATGTCATAGAAGAAGGATGCTGCTAGGAGAAACATGAATGGCAAACAGTTTTGATGCCAATCCTCAGGACTACAGAAGGTCAGTTCTTCCCCTCCTTACCTGCCCAGGAAGTGAGAAGGGTGAAGAAGAACAGAGACCAGGCCATGGGGAGCTCTCAGAAAGTTCTTGGCTTTCTGAAGGAAACAGAAAAGTGGAGAGGAGGGCCTTCCACCTCCAGATTTGAAGGCCATGGAGCTGAGGAACATCCCCTATATGCAAATATGTCATGTGCTCATTTCGTTAAGTATGGGTGTTAGCACGCCATACACCACCACTCCATGCTATGATTGGCAATTGCACGTTACTTAATTGGCACTAAATACAAAGCCTACACTGTTATGGCTGAAAAGCCATGCTGGCAAAGAAGCCTGGCTGAACCTGTGCAAAAGTAGGTCACAAGGGACTTCAGGGCATGGACAGGTCATAGTCAAGGGATCAGTTGGAAAGCTCCAGTTCAAATGAGTTTGCAAATATCCCCTCAACCTTCACATACACATGGATCACATGGACCAAAATGGATTTTACGAGACCCATCTCACAGAAAAATACATTTTAATGTCTCAGTCTCTGTAAAGTGGGTGGTCTAACAAACGATACACACACATGATGAGGGTGGATCTAACTGCTTTTACTTCTATGTCTTGTGATTCAGGAGTCACTGTAGCTACACTTCCATTGTTTGACCTGGGACAGCTGTTCCATTCAAATTCTAACCTATTCAGTTATCTGCCTGTGACAAACACCTTTACCCAGGTTGGTGCTTCAATTCAGTAACTAGGTTTCTTAGGGCCTCTGCTCCATAGCTAGGTATAGGCAAAGTTACGTTAACGGAACAGGTCACCTAGCATTCCGACCACTATCTTCCGTGCAGGAGACGTCATTCTGTGGACAAGGTTTCTCAATACTCAAAAAGCATATTTTTAGAAACTTTTCCCCAATATTTTTGAATGTTCTTTCTATCCCTAGTTTGTGCTAATTGACAAGGTATCCCAGAATGTATTGGAAAGCTCCACGAAGAAAAAGATAGGATTCAAGGCTAGAAAGTGGAGGACCAAGACAAAGTCAGGATCTCTAGGATTAATGTAGAATGTTGTCTAGGTTTGACCTCTGTGTGAATGAGCAAGAAGGACGATCTAAAGTGAACAGTGTCTTCCTTGCCTTCATGCTACAGGAGGAGACTCTCAAAGGCTCTCAGTCCCTTGGCAGTATCTGCAACGCACAGTTTGAGCAGTTTGATAGCATTTTAACTACCATATTACAGCCTCCTGGGGTATATTGTTTGGCGAGATGTTTGGCATTCTCCAGAGCACTCCCATTCAAGTTCTCTGGCAGAGAGTTCAACATCCCTGATGAAATTACAAATTCCAGGGTTCCCCAGGACAGAGTCATGAGAGCTAAAGTTTTCCAGAAACGCTAGGAATGTGTAGTGGGGATTCATCCCAGATGAGCCACATGCTGATTCACAAGTCCTGAAAATGTCTCAAAAAGGAAAGCACCTCATGGGGAGCCCAGGTACTATCAATTTGTAAAGCCATGAACAGAATTAGGTTTGGTTTTGTTTTACTTGAAAATAGTGGATTGAGCATCTGTGCCCCTCATGTACCAAACATTTCAAGAACGCCATAGCATTTTTTGCAAAATGCTTACATAAGATCCTGCACACATTTTATTCCCACTTAAGAACTTTATTAGGGCGCCAAGAGACTCAGATGGTAAAATTATAGAGAGACTCTCTTCATTTTGAGGGCCTAGCCATATGCACCTGTTTCGAGCATGGAGGGATGTTTTCAACAACACAGCAATACGTACCTCTTCGGGCTATCAATAACACAGCCCACACATGAGTGATCGCATCTGTGCACAAAACACACACACAAACATGTGCTGGATTGTAAAGGAGAATCTCTCCTTATAGAATCTCTGTGTGTACCTATTTAAAAGTAAAAACTTACAAGGAAATTAAACCCATCTGTTCCAAGCAAATTTGTGCAGAGTTTGGATGTTTTCAGAAACACAACAAGCCCTACCTGTGCAGAGAACACACTGTAGAGAGATGGATGTATGCGCACACCCCCACAGGATTCTAAAGGAGAACCTCTCTCTATATATATCTTGTCTCTCTGTGTGGGCCCACTCAGACATAACAGCCAATAAAGGCCTGAGATCTGGAATGAGATTCATGATTTTCTTCCCAGAGCTGTCAACCAGATGGCCACAAGCTGAAGGAGGAGGAGACATCTGCAAGAAATCCTTGGCTTGCCAGGTCAGAAGAATCCCAGAACCTGACACCTCAGCCTCCAAACCCAAAAGTCTAGGGATGGTCCCTAGTGACCTTGGAGAAGAAGGAAGGAGGGAGGGAATGGAGCGAGTGGTGAGAGAAATGAAATACATTTTAGTTTTTGCAAATATTATTAACAGTATTACTAACATGGATGTATTAGCTTATAGGTGTAAACACATTTTAAATATATTTACGCACGTATACTTTAGTATAGCTTTTGTAAAACAATAAAGTCTAAGAGGCATATTTTTAGAAACTGGCAGCTGAAGAAAGGCCGTGGTGCAAAAACAACCAGACAGATAGAGATAAGGTATTCAATAGGGGAGTGTATTCTTTTCTTAGCTTCTGCAGACTGAAGGTCAGCAGAGCTGTGAGGAGTAAAAGGTTGATAAAGAAAGACAAGACAGGAATTTGGCACTGTTTAGCAAAATGGGAGGTTAAAATCTGTTTGATGGGCATTTTGGAATTACTAATGAAAATTAAGGGACCACAAGGGAAAAGCGTGATTATGTGCATGATCATATATATTGTAAATATAGGGAAGGGGGCATGTAATGTCTTAGGCGATTCTGATAGGTTGTAACCTCTAAGGGTCCTGGCCAATTGGGTCCCAGAGGAGGGAAAACTTGCGTCGGGATAGGTAATAAAATGTAAGGTATTCAACATTGGGGGGGTCCTCTTTTATGAGCACCCTCTTCTGCAGAAGAACTTACAATAAATGTGATTCATTTGATCCTATGCCTAATCTCTTTGTGAGTTTTCTTTTTCTCTGAGTTATTTATTACAGGTGGATACCCTGGAGGGTTGACATCAGTCATTCCAAAGCAGCCTACAGCAGAAAAAACAACACACAGGAATATGGGCTATGTGAACACTCACAAACACATTGAGTTCAAGGCACTGCTCTCATCCCAGATACCTAGCCCTGCTTAGCCCTGAGATCTGGTAAACCTATCAAGATGAGAGAAGTGACCACTTCTAGTGCCCAAAAACAGCATCCAGAGTGGACTTTGCTTGAGCAGAAGAAGACCAAAGCAACCAGCCACCGCAAAAGGGACTAGACGTAAGAAAGCTGGAGAAAGAAGGAAGGCTTTTGTCTCACTTCCCTATCAGATGTTACCACCATGATACGTGCTAGCAGTCTGAGACCAGGCATAACAATAATAATCTGCCTCATCTTCCACCTGGAGATTTGCAGCAGTTAAGGAACCAGTGCTCCCAGAAGCAGAAGCCATGAACCGATCCAGGATCCCCCCTCCTCTGCTGCTACAGCCATTACAGTGGACAAAGCGAGGGACCTGCCCAGATTTCTGTTGAATCCAGAGAACGTCATTGTTCCAGTTCCCGCTGCCTTTGGAACAAGAGAGTGTTGCTGTTTGGGCTGGGGACGCAGAAGCAGTGGCAGGCTGAGTCAGTGTTGGCTGGGAATTGACACCTGCACCAAAAGAAAATGTAAAAATAAGTAAAATTATAATTGGATACTCTGTGCTCAAATATCTCCAAAGCATACCACTCCTCTGATGAGTGCACGTGACAGATGCTTTGTTCTCCATAGAATCAGAGAGCTGGAAGAGACTACAGGGGCCATCCAGTCCAACCCCATTCCCCCATGCAGGAGCACACATCAAAGCTTTCCTGACAGATGGCCTTCCAGCCTCTGTTTAAAAACCTCCAAAGACGGAGACTCCACCGTACTCTGAGGCAGCATATTCCACTGCCAGACAGCTCGGACCATCAGGAAGTTCTTGGCCTGTGCAGTGTTAGTTCTTTACCTCCTTACCTGTCCAGGAACTGAGAAGTGTCAAGAGCACCAGCATCAAGGCCATGATGAGCTCTCAGGAGGTGGTTGGCTTCCTGAAGTGAAACGGACCATCCATTGGCCTTCCCCTTCCTTTATAAAAATGCACCAACCCCAAGAATGGCCCCTTCATGGAAATCTCTTGTATGCCCATTGGCTCTTGTAGATCGCTCTGCCTCTACAGGGAATAGATGAAGCCATGGCCAAATCAAATACAACAGAGGCCAGTTTCATAAAGAGCCATAGATCCCAACTTTGACATGCAGAAGAGTCAGACCTTTGCATTATGCATGAAAACATTCTCTCCATAAGTGACAGGAGAGCCTTTTCTCTGACCAAGATCTTGAGGAGATTTGGAAGGTCAGTACTAAAGTGATGCCCTCAGAGGGCAGAAAATCTGACCTGGCAGGAGGCAGCTTCTTATGACCCTGGAACCAAGGATGATTTCTGCAAAACATGTTAAGATGCCTTTCTAGCCACCAATACATCACTTTGGAACCTTCCGCTGGAGACCAACTTAAGCACTTGGCTTTTTTTTCACAAAAGCCAGGCACTGACACCATATTTATTCTCACTGGCTACAGTGGCTTTTTTCTTTCCTGGAAACTCACTGTTCAACTGTAGTCAATGGCTCACAGACTAGCACTGGTTGGGGAACCAGCACTTTCAGTAGCACTGGGAGACATTGTAGCCACTGTATGACTTACATTGTAATGCAAGGGGAATCAAGAAATGTGGAAATCTATTTTAACTGGAAACCAACAAAGTCTTGATATTTCATCCTCAGATTTAGGCATCAGAAACCATGCCAATCCCGCAACCATTTGAGCAACTTACACTGTCCTCCAATTGAATGAGGAGAACCTAAGAAGGCAGGGAGAGCCAGGATGAGAAGAAAAGTCACTCCAGTCAGCAAGTCCTTCCTAGAGTGGACCCCCAACTGCCCCAATGGGGAGCCCACAAGTAAGACAAGAACCAGTAGCAACCTCCCACTTCCATTCCCCAAGCACTGGTTCTGAGTGGAGTGGAAGGTGTGGGGGAAGCAGTGTGGAAGGAGCAAAATTTCATCATCCGTGATCTGCATCTCACATTGAAGGCAAATGGCAGTGTCACATTTTGAAAGAAAAATCAAATGGGGGGAGACAAAAATCAACAAGGATTGGGAGGAATATGGCGTCCTTGGGTTGAATGTTGCTCATTCCAGCCTTATCCAATGATAATATATGAATTCCTTTCTAGACCTGAAAAGAGCCCTTCCTTCAAATCATGGCAGGCATCCAAAAATGGAATAGTGGGGAGGCAAGCTCGGCCAGCTACCCCAAAGGTACAGATTATCTCTGAGACTGGATGACTGTGCCTGAGACTCTGTTCATCTCAGTGGAGACATCCACCCCATGAGCAAACTTTGAGAGAAATCCAGGAGGTTTAGGAGATAGAAAGGAGAATATACAGAAAGATCTAGGATCTCTTGGCTGTTTACAGAGTGCTGGCCAGGTTCCACCTCTGCCATAGTGATCAGGGAAGGGTGGGCAGGGAGGGGGAGCCCATTTTCATTGAACCGTTTGCTACTTCCCTCCAAGATACAGGGGTAGGTCTCACCCAAAATCTCTCAGTGCTGGAAACCCAGTCCAGCATCTCCTCCTACAGGTCCAAAGTGGTATAGCAAGCCTCATGCCTCTTTCACACACAAACCTTGGAATATTTTTAAATGCCCAAGCAAAGAAAGCCAGGGAGGCCTTCTTTCTCCTTTTCTTAATTCCTTGGGGACTGCAGAGCAACATCTTCATGCACCTGTCTTTCATGCTCACTCGCTCTGCAAGAGTGGTTGAAGTTCTCTCATGACTACAGCTCTCTCATAATGGCAGTTCTGTTGAAATACTTCTTGGAGAAACTAGGGAACTTAACATAAACCCTGTTGTTAATTCTGACTAGAATAGATCCGTGCAATCAATGGAATTTACCTGTGTGTTGACTCACCATTCAACAATTGACTGGATAGTTGGGACAAAGCAACAGAATGTCAGCCTTTGCAGTCAAAGAAAAAGTACTGCCCTTGATGGAGAGATCACCTGACCTAAAAGAAGGCAGCTTCTTATGACCTTAGGAGCAAAGTCTCATTCTGGGAAACCTGCCAACCTGTCTTTTTAGCCTCCAATACATCCCGTTTGAACTTCTCACTGGAGACTAAGTTTGACAGCAAGAATGACACCAAGAATGGGCCACACTGTAGCCACTGTATACAATCATACAACCTTAAAGCTGGAAGGGGACAAAAGGGTCATCTAGTTCAACCTCCTGCCATGCAGCAATGCACAACTAAAGCCCCCCTGAAAGATGTTCATCTAACCTTTAAAGACTTCCAAAAGTGAAGAGTCCACCACTCTCCAAGACAGTCTGTACCATTGCCATACAGCTCTTACAGTAAAGAGGTTCTTCTTAATGTTTAGGTGGAATCTCCTTTTTTGTAATTTTAATCCATTGGTTCACATTCTGGTCTCTGGAGCAACAGAAAACAAGCTCATTCCATCTTCTACATGACATTCCTCCAGATATTTCAGGAAAGCTATCGTGTCATCTCTCAATCCTCACTTCTCCAAGTCCCTAAGTTGTTCCTCATAAGGCTTGGGTTCCAGACATTTGTTCATCTTGGGCCATTTCCGCACTAGACTGTTAACAGTGCTATTATTCAACTTTCAACATCCTATGGAATCCTGAGGTTTGCAGTTTAGGGAAGGGCCATAGGATGTTGAAAAGTGGAATAATAGCACTATAATATTCTAGTGCGGAAATGGCTTTGGTTGCCCTTCTCTAGACATGTATGTCTAAAATGTCCAGAAACAGAACCAAGAAATGCCAAAATCCATTGTAACTGGAAACAAGTTCCTTTTTCAGCTTCAAGACTGGGACCTTCTCCATGTCCCAGTCTCTGCTTCTAGCAGAGGGAGTTGCTTCTCTTCATCTTCATGCGGAAGTGAGCTGTAAAAGGAAACCAGTGTAATGATGTTGCACTTCCTTCTTTATAACCCAAAGGTACGAGATTGTCTGAGTGTGGGGGACTGCCTCTTGAGCTCCATGAGTACAAATCAACACAGGCATTCAAGGTCGTACAAGTAAGTTCTGGGAGAAATAACAGGGCATTATGAGTTACAAGTAGATATTATCAAGCTAGGTTTTGATCTCTGAATCTCTGAGTAAGAAGGACCAGTGGTGGGGAAGTTGCATCTCTTGTGAATCGATTGCCTGCTTCACTTCCTGTTAGGGGTCCAGGGCTTTCAAGGTGTCTCATTGATCATCTAATTCTCTCAAATGTGCCAAACATCGACATACATAGAGCAACCTCTCCTCCTACAGGCCAAAAGCAGTTCTCACAGAAACTTCGCATGCAAAATTTGACACACTGCAATATCCTCGCATAGAGATGGAGAGGGGGAGACTGAGAGGCAGAAAGGGGGAAGGTGATGGGGGAGAGAATTGGTATTTAAATTAAAGCTGGAAATTATTTTTGAACTTGTGGGTGATCTTCATATGTACAATTTACTGAACAGTTTTTGAAGATGAAAGTGCAGCCCTGTCATTCCGCATCATGTTTGCTAAAGAATACTTGGAAATCTTGCCCTCAGTGAGAATGGACATGTCTTTCTGCACACCCAGACACTCCATCCAGAAAATGGTAAACATTGCAAGATTTTTCACATTGAGGAACTTTAAAAAAAAAATCATTTGTGAAAAAAAAAAACCTGCAAGTGACTCAAGTGAATGTTTTGCCAAGTACAAGTCTCAAAGTGCCAAATCAGTTAGGAAAACATAGAAAACCTGTCACAAACTCATCCAGAAGGGAAAAAAACTTGTTTGTCCACACTCTTTCTACTTCAGAGGGAGACCATGGCAAACTTCTTCTCAATAAATTTTTCCAGAAAACAAGCTCTACAAGAGGATCGCCAAGAGTCAGCTTGAAGGGACATAGCAACAAGGGGGGAAAAATGGCTCCCCTACTCTCTGTTCCCCTCTGCTCTTCCTCTCCCCACCACTAGCTCCTTGGAAATATCAAATTTTCTGGGACACTGAATGCAAGGTAGTGTGTCTTCAGTCTGTGTGTAAGAAGATACAGAGAGGGAAGTTGGTGAGGAAGGAAGCTTTGTGAAGGTGCTATCATCCAGCTTCATCCCACCTCGGCAAAACCAATGCCCTTGCAGCAGAGCAATGCCACCCCACATTCCCCTCCCTTTATGTGCCCACTCAAGAATTCATCTTTATCTTGCCCTAACCCTTGGAAGTCTGATTGGTGGCAACAGTGGTTTGATTCTGGCTTTTTATTCAAGTCTTTGGGGCCTAATAGTTATATCCAGTTCTCTATACAAACACACCAAAAATGTGATTAAATGAGATGAAAACAGAAATAAAGGAAACTGAAAAGAAGTGAGAGAATTATTGAGCAAATAATAGTCTTCATCCAAGGGCAATCTGAGGTATGAATTCGAGTTTCCCTCATCATGTATCAGACATTGAGCAAAAGACTCGCTGTCCTATTCAAGCCTTCCTGCTCTGCTCACCCCAAAAGGTTTCTTTAATTTCTAGTTTGCTAACAGTCAACATTTGGTTCATTTCTAGTTTGCTATTTAAGATCCAGTGATTGGTTGATTTCTAGTTTGCTATGTAATAAATCAGTGTTTGGTTCATTTCTGGTTTGATCTTGGAGGCCTGTTTCACACATGATTAACTGATAAAGGTCCACTTCTAAACCATAGCATTTATGGCTCGCACCACCTTCATGATCTTTGGACGTTATGTTGAAATGTGTCTTACACTGAGTTCATACCGACAAAAGTAGGTAAAGCTAAGCTGTGCAAGCAAGCCTTGAGAGAAACAATGGAGGGCTGTGATGATATCAAAGGGAAGGTATAAAAACATAACTAAAATCTGAGATGAACCTGTTTCCCTGCTTTGCAGGAGGACAGGGAAGATTTTTGTCTCAGTTCCCCATCAGAATCTACCACTGTGCAACATGCTACCAGTGGCGTACCAAGCAACACAGTAATAATCACCCTCGTCTTCAGCCTGGAGATTGGTGATGCTTAAATAGCCCGTGCTCCCAGATTGCGAAGCCGTGAACCGATCCGAGACACCTTCTCCCCTGCTGCTACAGCCCTGACAGTGGATATAGCGAGGGGCCTGGCCAGGTTTCTGTTGAAACCAAACTAAAGCACCCCAGCTGCCACTGCTGCTCCTACTGCAGGACAGTTTGGCTGTTTGTCCCAAGGAGAAAGACTCGGAAGCCGGCTGAGTCACTGTGGCCTGTGAACTGACACCTTTGGAAAAGGGAAAGGAAAAAAAAAAGCAAAGGCCATGAACTTGGTACAAATAACCGTGCTCCCAAAAATTACAAAACTAGGATGTACTTAGAAAACACATTAGTAGAAATGTTCCACTGTCCTAAGTGACATCATCCCCCATCCTTTTACCTGAGCAATAACTGAGAAGTGCTAGGAAAACCAAAGCTCGGGCCATGGTGAGCTCTCAAAGGAGTGGGGCTTCACTTCAGAAAGATAACTCAAGGAGGCCTTCTCTCTGCACTCTTAAACCCCTTGGGACGGCAGAATAGTCTCTTCATGCAAATGTCGTCTATGTTCATTGGGGCAGCAAGGACTTGTGCCTTTGCCTACGGCCATGCCAGGGGAAATATGCACCTGGAAGAAGATGAAAAGCCCAAGCAACGATCATCAGTTCAACTAAGAGAAAACTGAAAGGACAATTGCTTAAGAGGTGATGAAGGCCACCTATCAGTAGATATCACCAGTGACCTCTGGACCAAGTGGGACACTCCCCTCATTACCGCAGTGGGATTATAGCAGACACATCGATACTTAAGGGTACTTTTCAATCCCATCCAACTTTTCATTTGAGATGTCTCAAGAAGGAATATTCTAAATAAAAGCCAGAGACTAAGAAGATACTTGCAGACTCCTTCCTAGCTAAGGCAGGCCTGGTTGTCAAGAAATACTGTTCAAACAAGGGGAACGGTTGTTTCAGAACACTATTTGTAGGAATAATAGTACTGCCCAAATACCCTGAAAGCACCAGATCCTTCCTGATCTTTGAAGCTAAACAGGATTTGGCCTGGTTAGTATTTGGATGGAAGAAATAATGGAGGGCTATGTACCAAGGGATACTAGGTCTTGTAGGCTAAATTTCAGAGGAAGGCCCAGGCAAATACCATCTGAGTAATCCTTGTCTAAGAAAACCCTGTGAAATTCATGAGGTCAACAGGCAAGAGAAGGGAAGGCACTTCCATCTTTGGAAGTCTTGAAAGGTTAGATGGGCATCTTTCAGGAGTGCTTTAGTTGTGTATTCTGCATGGCAGGGGATTGGACTAGATGACCTTTGTGGTCCTTTCCAGCTTTAAGGTTCCACTTCCTCCCTAAGCCACCTTCCTTTTTCCCTTGTAAACTTCTTGCTCTTCTTCCACTCGCCTCCCACTGTCTGGATGTTATGAGCCAGGATTCGACATAAACAAAAGATCAGAAATTCAGTCACTGACTCACCACTATATGAACATTTCAATTTGGCAAAACACCAGTGTAATTTCTTTTCCTTTTGTGGATTGGATGTCATGTATCCTAAAAAATATTCTGATATGGATTGTGAACTTCTAAGGCATAATACGAAATAGATGAGGTTCTCCCATGTGCTTGTTCCATTATAGCAAGAGCAATGCTCTCACCTTAAGTGCACTATTTTGGTTTGTCCTCTGGCCTATTTAAGCCAGAGTGGGACTACTTAAGCACATCACTGGGACTGATGCAGGGCTGTGGTTTGTTGAAGGCCCTGCAAAGCAAAGAAAAAAATGAATATGGCTATATGAATAGAAAAGACGCAAAGCTCAGTTTGACAGCTCTGCTTCTGGGTATGTTCAAGAAACATTAAGCCAAGTTTGCCAAATTTATAACTGACAAAGTGCCGATGTGTGCCTGGGGATTCTAGCACAGGAAGATAGCCACGTATTACACTAGCCTCTTCTGGAAGTATCATGCTTAGGACTAAAGATTCCATTTGAAATAATACCCACCGCACATTGGTATGTCTGGCTGTTTCACAAGTATGCAGTTTCTTGTGCAGACGTGGCATCACTGAGGTCGTTGAAGCCACCTATGGCCACCCCCAAAGTTAAGTGGTATTCTGCCCAATTACAAAATCATGGGATTTTCCCTACCAGCAGCTAGTCATTGACCCAGAGCTATTAGGACTTCCCTTCTAGATTAGTAGTGTTAAGGGTGGAGAGACCCTAGAAAAGAAATTCCTTGATAAAGCTGTAGAAAACAACATGCTATCCCTGGAAGGGCATCGATCTGTGTCTGGAATCTGTACCCTTTGAATAATGCTGTGAGTGTAGAAAATACTGTTCAACAGAAGCTTCACAGAGACATATCAATCATGAACTCAAGAAACAGAAGGTTGCTCTGAATCTTTCTGCAAGAAAACCTTTAAGTATTGAAAGATGATCAAAATAATCCTTACAAAATTTTCAACAGCCCAAGAAGAACATGGGTACAATTACTCAACTCAACTGCCATCATCAGCACTGTTAGAAGCCCAAAAGGAGCAAGTGGATTCTAAATATCTAGGCATTACTGCCCTGAAATGGTAGGGGAGACACAGGGAGGGAAGAATTGTCACATGGAACCATGGACTCCAAGACGTACATGGTTAACTTTGCCATGAGACCCACTAAATTACCATAGTGGGTATTGTTAGAAGGCTCCAAAGAATGGGGGCATAGACCTGAGCATTAGTGTTCTCCAAATGAGCCACAAAATGGCTGACTTAAATTATCAAAAAAAGTGAGAATGGCTTGCGGGAACTTCTGAGTATCTGAGTCCTCCAAGGAGCAAGTTATGACAGATGTAGAGTGTGACTTTGTATCTAGGGCTGTGAAGGCAGTCGTAGTTTCTGATCTGTCTTCAGAGTTCCCCTCTGAACCTATGGATGTTTCTAACTTTGGTGTAATATTTGCTGGTGTCCAGAAAAACATAGGTTGTGCTTGTGTCACGGTGGTAATTGTTGGAAAATTCCAGCATGCTCTCTCCACGCTGACTTGTTCTAAGGCAAGTGGGGTTTAGGTAGCATAGAGTTTTGTTTTCCTTTGTATGACAAAGCCTTCTCCTTTCTCACCCAAGGCTTCACCACTCGCTCCTGTGTTATTTAAAGACATGGCTTTAAATACCTTTGGTTTCTAGGTAACCAGATTGTGTGACCCAGGACAGTTCCTAGAGTCATCAGCCTTAAAAAAGACCACACTTCTCACACCTCTCCCTCTTCTTCGCCATTTTTGCTTCTACTTCCTTCTTTCTGACCATGCTTTGTGTCTCGACCAAGAAGATGGTGGGTTAAGAATGAAGCTATTGTCTTACCTTATCTATCCATTGGCTAGTTAGGATCCAGGTTCCTCAGTGTATATGTAATTGTAAAATCCGTTAGTAAATTTTTCTGAGTCTGTAACTTGAAACTGCCTGCCTTGTTTTGTTTTTGTAGTCAGTTTCAGTTCAGGGAAGCAACTTGGAAATTGGGGCATGATTCTTTTAGCAGAGGAGCAGAAAAAAGGCTGATTCCTAACAGTTTTAGCTTTCACAGAATTTCCCAAAAAGGACTAACACTGTACGAAACTCTAACTCCCAACAATAATTGTGTGAGAGAATTTTATTGGCTTTGCATCGTGTTGGGACTCCAAAGTGTTAGTGGGGAATTCCTCATTATGAAACATTCCTCCATGCTTCAGCATCTTCATCATGGGTTGGTTCTTGGAACGGATAAAAACAATGGTGGAATGGCTATAGTGATTGAATTTAGCCAAATTAAATCACAGATTACGACATTCTTGGAATCTATGTATGCCCTATGGAAAGAAAGAACAGAAGCAGAATGAATGTTCCCTTCTGGACTAGGAGTATTAAAGGTGCTGAGGTCCAAGAAAAGAAATCCCTTGATAAAGCTGTAGAAAATAGCATGATATCCCTGGAAGGGCACAGATCTGTGGGAGGAATCCATCCCTTTTTTCTGCAATACTGGGACTGTAGAAATTCAAGAAGTTAGCAACGTTCATGGGAAGCTTCATGGAAACACATCAGCCATGAACTCAAGAAACAAAAAGTTGTGCTTCGGTGAAATAAAAGTCTTGAGTACTGGAAGATGATGAAAAAAAATTGGATCTGGGCAGAAATTATATAAATTGGACTGCATCATTTATAAAAACCAAACTGCAAATATTGTAATGAATGGAATAAAAACAGATAAAATAAAGATAGAGAAAGGCAAGCATCAAAGATGCCCTCTTTCACCATTACTTTTCATGATTGTGCTAGAAATTTTAAATAAGAAAATAAGAAATAATCGTATAATCAAAGGAGTATAAATTAAGGGTCAACAATATAAACTGAAAGTTTTCGCAGATGATTTAGTAATAATTTTGGAAGACCCTTTAAAAATATAAAGGAAATTCTTACAAAACTTTCAACAGCAAATTTTGGAGCAAATTTTGGGACAGAACAAACATTCCAACATCTCCCATCAGTCAACCAATACTCTGAGTTGTCTAAACTAAAAGCCTTCTTCAAAATGTTGCAGGATATGACTACAGCAATGAGCATATTCTCTGGAGGGACATGAATATACCATCTTTTGAAGATTGGGTATTGAGGCTACCAGACATGGCAGAGATGGAGAAACTGATGATTCTGATAGGTGAAGAGTCATAGAAGATTTTCATAAACAATCGGCAAGGGTTATTTAAATTTGTAAAAGATATAAGTGAAACACATGCTGTGTTAGGATTTGATTAACAAAGCCAAGTTTCTTATTAGGGTAGTAAAATAAGTTTTTTGTCTTTAATTACGATTAATTTACAAGTAACTAGAAGTTGTATATGAAGAAAAGTAAATGTTCTTTTAAAAAAATATTTACAAAACGTACAAGAAGTAGTTAAAACAACCATGGTAAAATGGGCCCAAAACTTAAATCATATAATTACGGTGGATCAATGGGAAAAATCATGGAATATCACACGGAAGCTGCTTAAACCAGCCAGTTTGAGAGAAAACTATTACCAAATGGTCCATAGGTGGTATATAATACCGGTACAGATCTCAAGGATCCACAACAAAGTAAAGGATACCTGTTGGAAGCACGAACAACGGGGCACAATACATCACATATGGTGGGGATGTAAGCAAGCAAGGAGATTTTGGGAAGACATACATAACAAAATGCAAGAGACAACAAAGTTAAATTGCCATTAATACCAGAAATATATTTACTTAACATGATAGACTGTATACAATTAGATAAAATCCAAAAGAAAATCGTTTTATATATGATAACAACGGCAAGACTCTGTTATGCTCAGATATGGAAACAGAAAAGAACTCCAAGGATAGAAGAATGGTTAATAAAATTATATGATATAGCTAAAGCGGATTTAATCATGAATTCTTTAAAAGGTAACATGAAGAAATTTATCGAAGAGTGGAGTACGATATTTCCCCTTTGGGAATCTTACTGGGGCAAAAATGCTACACTAAGCTGGTAAGGAATAATGAGACAGAAAGAAATAAAATGGAATGAAATGAGACCTACAACATTAAGAACGTAAAGTAAGAAACCATAAAGAAAAGATGTCTAAGTTCAATTGCTTAGGTTATTATCAAAAGGGATATAGGTTAGAAATATGTAGAGATATAGGCTAGAGATATGTGGGAAATCTGTATTAAGTAGAATTGATCAAAAATGAATGTATAAAAATTGATAAAAATGATATAAAGATTTAAACAGGGTAAAAACCAACTTTGATATAAGTGGTAAGATGAAATAGTAGAAAGGAGTGATGCATAGGGAATAAAGACTTAGTTCTGAAGGAAAGAAACAAATAAGCACTTTACTCTTGAGGTTCGATAAGTAGGGAGGGTGGGGGAGGATAAGTATATGCTTATATGTATGTATGTTTTTTAGAATAGATGTTTGTATTGTATGTGAAAGTTGTACTGTCTTATTAATGTTACATTAATGTTAATAAAAAAATTTAAAAATTTTTTAAAAAAACTTGCAGTCTGGAAGAGACAACCCCAGTTAATCCTCTTCTGTCCCACTCTCAGCTCTTTTTTAAAATGTCCCAGTTTCTTTCACTTTCTCCCACTTTTACCCTTTGTCCTCAGCTTATTTCAGTTGCTACAAACTGAGAACAAAGTACAGAAGTAGTTTTCATTCTGGCCCTTTCTGCACCGGGCTATTAAAACGGTGCAGAGCGACCTCCGACGGAGGTCTTCTGCACCATAGAGTGGACTGGGGCAGACTGCTTTTTGCAGTTCCGCATCTCAGTCCACTCCGGAGAGACCGGAACTGGTCGTGTGGCATGTTTTTTAAAAACCTCTTTTTAGAGGTTTTTAAAAAGCATGGAGCACGCGACTCCGTGTGGCTCCGTCACCGCACTTCGGTGCAGATTTCCAGGCGCGCACTAGTACGTGCCTGTGGATCTGCCGGGAGTGGGCTTTAGGCTGGCGAGCTTCTCCAGTTGGTGGAGAGCCTCCACCAACTGGAAGCCGTCATTTTGGACACCGGAGCAGTGCAGAGCGACGAGCTCGCACTGCTCCTCATTCTGACGGGCTCAACTGGATGCCAAAGACATCCAGTGAGTCCCGTGTTTGCCCGGTTCCTTTCCTACATGCGGAAAGGGCCTCTGTTAACCCAGCAGGAAACGGAAAAGGCATAATTTCGTCCTTCCTATGCTCAGTACATAAATTCCAGAGTCTCTCTGCTTAAAATATTAGTTCTCCATATTCTTCCTCAGTAATAACTTTTGCCCTCTAGTTACTTGGCCACAGCCTTTAGACAACACTCTGATGTGATTCAGCGACATGTGTCAGAGTTTTCATCTATTAAAAGTTCGAGAGTATGCTCCACTAGGAGCAAAGGCAAAGAATCCAGATTTAGCTCACAAATAAAAGAGTAGAACAAAAAGAAGAGGTTTTTGTCTCACTTCCTCATCTGAACAAACAACTGTGCCACCCACACGATCCATACAAAGAACAGTAATAAACAGCTTCGTCTTCCACCTGGGCCCCTGTGATGGTCAGGGACATCACGTTCCCTGATCTGGACCCTGAGAAATGGGATGGGACCCCCGATGGTCTGGTGCTGGTGGTATACATCACCGTATGGGTTTACTCCCAGGTTTCTTCTGGACCCACCAAGGGTAATGGTTGTCACCAATGTTTCCACTATTGTATCTGCAAGACAGGGTTACTGTCCCATCTTAAGCCACTGATTCTGGGTCCTTCAAGGTCTGCAGCTGCTGGATGCTGGGACCTGGAAGATACCAGGGGAAGGGGGAAACTGATTAAATAATTGAAAACACTAGAGCAACAGCAAACTCCCATCCAAGCTCTGCATTTTACAAAATTCCTCCCATCTCACGAAGTTCCCTTACCAATGAAGACCATGACTGAAAAGAGAAGCAGAGCCCAAGCCATTCTGGAGAAAACAGATGAGCTGAACTTCCTAGAGCAATGGGACCACAGACCAGCCTCTTTCTGGTCTCTCTTAAACCCCCAGAGCTCAACCGATTAGCCTCTTCATGCAAATGTGGTGGTCTTTAACTACTCCCTCCAGATATGGGAGGGCTACACAACCATCAAAGGGAAGACAACTGCAGGTGGTTAGCCAAAATGAGGTAGGTGTGGGTCAAATATTTATTTATTTGTTGTATTTCTAGCCACCTTTCTTCCAGAATTTGGACCCAAGGCAGCTATAAATATTTTTATAGCAGCACAGCCATTCTCCTGCTTGGCTTCACACCATAGGTTCATGGTGTCCCTGGTAACATCTCTCAGCTTAAAAGGAAGAAACTGGATATGCATCTCCCCCTAAAGGTTAAAAGTGGAATAAAAGGCATCACCCAGAATCCCTATTCAAACAAAAGGATGATCATATTAGCCAGCCCAAGTTAAGGATTTTTTTTTAAAAAAAAAAAAAAAAGAAATCTTGAATGGGAATATTCAGCAGGGGTTGATCCTTCAGAGGAATTAATTTGTGAGTTTCCATCTGACTGCTAGAAATGTATGATTTCATGTTACTACTACTCCTTGCAGAAGAGCGGGTGGACCTTGATTTGTGTACCAAATTTCTGTAGTTTACTAGGATGATGTCAATCACATACACTGGCCTACGGTGGATGATTAAATCAGCATAACCATTTTTGTTTTGTTTTGTTTTCTCTGTATTTGGCTTCATGAATCCTCAATCCCATGTAGATCCCAGGGCCACGCTCAGCCCTGGCAGGTCACATATATTTTTCACGGTAAGCACTCAGAGAGGTTCTTCAATGAAGCCATGTACAAATACTCAAATATATGAACTGAAATTATTCAAAAGCTAATTATGTCTCATTCAGAATGTACAAACAGAGCATTATGATTCCATTGTAGGGTTCCTCAAGGCTCAGTTCTGCCCAACAAATACTGCTGGGGGAGGTCATCTGGGCTTTTGTGGTTTGGTGCCATCAGTATGCAGATGACACCCAATACTGTTACTCATTTCCACCACAGTCCAAGGAAGCCGTTTTGGTCCTCAACTGCCTATCATCAGTAAAGGATTGGACAAAGGTGAACAAACTGAAACTTAACTCAGACAAGAGAGATGTGCTCTTGGTCAGTCGAAAGGCAAATCAGGGAATAGGGATTCAGCCTGTAAGAGATCAGGTTACACTCCCCCCTGACGACACAGGTCCACAGCTGAAGTGTACTCCTGGATTCAACCCTGAGCCTAGAAGTTCAGGTTTCAGCAATGGCCAACAAGGCATTTGCACAATTAAGACTAGTGAGCCAATTGGACCTGATCCTTCTGATATCAAAGCTGGCCACAGTGATGCCTGCCTTCATTACATTCTGTTTGGATTATTGCAACATGCCCTATGTAATTCTGAAGGATCATATTCTCCCATACAAACCTGGCCTTTCTTTCTGTCCCACGACATTCATAGATATATCTGGGAGGAACACAAGAGAGGGCCTTCTCAGGGGCTGCCCCCAGGCTCTGGAACTCCCCTTCCATAGAGATCAGATGGCAGCCTCCATGCTGTCTTTAGGCAGACAGGGGAAGATGTGTTCATTTTGGCAGGACTTTGAAGACTGACTACTCAAGAGAAACAGGCCTTGGACAATAGCACCGGTTTCTCTTCTTTCAGCAGGTGATTTTGTCTCAGTTCCCCTTGCAATTGTAACATTGTGGCTTACACATAGCTACTACCGCTGCCGTGATCTACAGCACAGTAATACATTGCTTCATCCTCTGCCTGGACATTGGTAATGGTCAAATAACGCTCCCTGCCTGATTTGGAACCAGAGAACCGGTCTGGGATCCCACTGCCCCGGTTGTCGCTTGCATCAATGACAAGTCGAGGAGCCTGGCCTTCTTTCTGTTGATACCAGGAGACAACATAGCTGTCGTAACCACTGCTCAAAGTGGCTGTGAGTTTCACTGTGTTTCCAAGAGTCACAGACTGGGAAGGAGTCTGAGCCAGTGTAGGCTGGGAGGCAACGCCTGGAAAACAAAGGACAGCATGAATTACATTGCTTGGAATGAAGATATGAGCTAGGTTTTGAGGTGTCTTCAAGAAGATCATCCTGTACTTCATTGGAAAGGTATAAATTAGTGAACTCTTCTCCACTCACCTGAGCTGCAAGCAAGAAGCAGAAGGAGAAGAGCGGCCCAAGACATGATAGCAAACCAGGAGTGCTCAGCTTCCTAAGAAATTGTAAGCTTAGATGGTGTCCTCTCCGCCAGTCTTAAGGTACTCCAGAAGTTGTGAGAGCTGCCCTGGTATGCAAAGCAACTGCGTGTTCATTGGCTGCTGCAGAAGAACCGCTTCTTTGTAACCCAAAGCAGAAGACTCTTCAAAGAGAGCCATGTGGCTTTATCTCAAACCACATCTTCTCAAAGTTCCACTGTTCTGTTAGAAGTTCAGGAATGCCTCGGAAACAACTGTGCCTGCTTACCTAGTACAGCTTCGACTGTAGAAGTTGACTTGGAGCAGGGAAAAAAATAAGGAATGAAATAACTAAACTTTTGGTTGTAAGGTTGATGCTAAAAATGAGTATTATAAGTTACCCATCTTTTACTACTTCCTTTTTTATACTCCTTTTCTTTATTTTAAGAAGGTTGGCATTTTATTTGAATTATCCAAGCCTGTAATCCTTTTGCATGGGGAGGACTGTTTTTTTCTTTTTTCTTTCTCCTTTTTTTCTTTCTTCCCTTTTTTTCCCCTCTTCAAAGAGCATTTGTCAATTTTGCCTTATTTGCTTATTAACTTTTGCCTATGAACCATGTAAAATTAGATAGTTGCCTTTTTTTTCAGGTAATAGCCTTTTTCTTACTCTGTGTGCTCCAGAATGTAAGGTTTTTTTCTTTATGTTGTTGCTCGTCTATGTTGTTGGTTCATATACAAAAATACCCTTTTGTATACAAAATCATTTTAAAAAAGGAATGACTCAGAGCAGTGCATGTACCCTTACTTCCCAATATTTGGAAATATGGCACAGAAGAATGGAACTCCTAAAACCCTGGTCTTAACACCAGAGACAAGGCAGGTAGTGATTTAAACAACAACAACCTGGGACTGAAGTGTGCCTGAAGAAACATCTCCACTTAAAGTTGGCTGTTCAACTTTAGATCTTTGTTGCATTTTAGCCGATCTTGCTGAGAAGTATACTTCACTGTCTGGGGGATAAGCTTTTTACTGCCTCCATCAGTCTCAAACCTTCTTTGGACTTGGTTCATGGAAACTCCTGTAATCTAAATCACACAAAAAACCCTATTGATTAGCTATTGCCATTTCTCATTAGATGTTTATATGATCCAACTTCCAGTAGCATTAGATATGAGGAACAGGGACAACTCTCTAAACCAATCCCTATAACCAGAGGTGTTAGATAAGGCTGCATTTTAGCTCCTGTTTTATGTCATTAATAATTTGGTATCTTATTTTGTTGGATTGGTTCTCATACACCTAAATTGTCTAATGTTAAACTTCTGTCAGGGCTATATGCTGATGATGCTGTGCTTTTTGTCTCAAATTAGGCTGGACCTCAACCGTTTACTACCTGCATTTGAGATATACCATTCTGAGAACAAATCTAACTCTTAACTATAAGAATTATCATCTGGTATTCTCAAAAGCTTGGAAGAAAAGTAGGTGCTCCTTAAATACGAACAATTTGAATCATTTTTTTTTTTGCACCAAATATATAGGAATTCCGATGTTAAAATACTGGTTTCTGGTTGGAGCAGAGGAAGCAAACAACCAATTATGGCATTGTAAGGTATGGTAATTCTATGTTTTAGCTAATACATAGCCTGTTAGAGCTGAATAGAGAGATAAAGTCCCTCTGCAAGTCCTTATGAAAGTGTAACATTTTGATAGCCATATGATGTGATGTAATGAAATGGGATGCATTCCGTGGAGTGGAATGGAATGGAATGGAGCTTAAGAGCCCAGACATTGCCATGTCTGTGCTTCTTCCTGTGGGGAATGTTATGTTTATACATCTATAAATGCTTATAATAAATAGCCTAATAATACCAAAGAGCCTTTCCCAGGTAAATATCCTGAAATTCCAAGCAGAAGGAGAAAAGCAGCCTAAAACATGATAGCAAACCAGGAGTGCTCAGCTTCCTAAGAAATTGTAAGCTTAGATGGTGCCCTCTCCTCCAGTCTTAAGGTGCTCCAGAAGTTGTGAGAGCTGCCCTGGTATGCAAAACAACTGCATGGTTATTGGCTGCTGCCGAAGAACTGCCTCTTTGTAACTCAAAACAGGAGATTCATCAAAAGGAGCCATGTGGCTTTATCTCAAACTGCATCTCCTCCAAGTTCCATTGTTCTGTTAGAAGTTCAGGAATGTCTCAGAGCTGTGGGCAAACAGTCTCCTTAAATTCTTCCTCCTATTTGTAAGTAGAAAAATTTGGGAGAGGTAGGATTTTGGTGAATTTCCCCAGGATCTGGAGAAATTCCCCTACAGTTTCTTGGTGCTAGGTGCCTACCATGGGTAGCATCATACCTTCGTTCTGCCAGAAGGTTCCTGCACGATCACCCAAGCATAATGAAGTTCCTCTTCATACCAAAAGATGCAGCTGGATTCATTTTGTTATGAATGTTGCGGATGGAGCAACAGTTCCCCCTAAAGGTTCAAACCAGGATGTCAGTCATTTTTAACCACTCTGACAAGCGGGAGCTCATTCTGAGCTTTGACTTTTCCCAATTTCTCCCAGAAAGTACTTGTTATTCATTTCTATTACTCTTTTCTGATTTCCCTCTTCCATTCCTTATACATGTCTCTTTTAAATCTCAACTCATCTGAAATTTTTTTTAAATTCATCCTGGTTGCAATGATGCATCCAGTGGAAACTCACTAAGGTATCCCAGGGGCACCAAATGGGTTAACTGCTTTATTGCTCATTGCTACAATGCATCCAGGCAAGGGGGGAAGATCAGAAGGGGAATCTGAAAGTATTGGAAAGGTGTTATGGGAACCGGCAATACTCAAGATAAGAATACAGGAACTTGTTTCTGCTTCAAGGATAAAAGATATATAACCAACGGAAGGTCTGGAAAATGCCTAAATGAGTGGGATGATGTGAGATTTATGACTTTCGCACATCACTACTATGTGCATCTAAATTTGTAGGACAAGGTATAAAATCTGTAGCCACCCAATAGTCTTAGCAACTGTTATACCCCTGACACCCCTGAAGACCATGTCCTGAGAATCCTAATTATTTTGTATAAAATATAAGTGAGCCATGGAGAGATACTGGAAGGACCTTCTAAACAGGAGATTTCTGTCTTTTGTTTTACATACTGGGGTATCTGGCAATTTGGCTAAAACTTGAAAGGAGTTTCTGCAGCCATCGGGACCATTACTCTCTGAGAGAAAATAAACAGTGCAAGCAGGCTGGAATTCGACACCTAAAGGCATGCATGCAATTCCGGGGAGATACTGATCTGATCTGGCAGGATGTTTGAGGGTGTATGTTCTCTTTGAACTATAAAGAAAATGATCCATCTTCATAAAAAGGATGGAACCGTGTGGCTTCTCAAGACACTATAACTAGACACAGTTTCTGATTTTTGGTGGAGTTAGAGAGATTCTTTTTGGAGAGTAAAGTCTTCCCTCAGATTTGCAACACAATGGAGCTAGCTAACTCCCCTCAGCCCTTAAAGGGGGGCTGAGATGTTTTCTCCCAGTTGAAGACTTCTGGATTGGTATCGTATTTCATCAAACCCTTTCTGTCTCTTTCTTTCTCTTTCTTAATTTTCATCTCTTGCTAACTTTATAGTCTTGTATGTTTGATTGTAGGGTGTGAAGCTGAGTGATTGTAAGAACTTTAACTTTTTATGCTTGTTGTAGTGAGTGTAGTTAATTGATTGTAGGGATTTTTACATTTATGTTAATAAAATACTTAAATTTGAACAATTGGTGCGATTTGGACTGGACCTGACCTGGTATACGTTGGGTTGATGATCCTTTAATTACCCTGGTCTCTTTGCATGTCTAAAGCAGTGCTGAGCTAATTTTTCCCCACAAGAGACAATTTTGACAGCTTTTGGGAATCCTTTGAAAGGAAGCCCTTGTATCACAAACAAATTGGTGGAGTCCTAAGCAAACAGGGTAACACAACCAAAAGTGCAGGTGGCGTGGGAATCATCAGAAACATACGTGCTCAGGACTGGCTCTGTGCCTTAAAAGTGTCCTCAGGAGAGCTGTGTTGCTAGCTAGTTTGATCTTTCTCAGCTTTAAAAAAATCAACAGGTTCCCAATTCATGCCATGGCATCATTGCATTTGAACTCTTGCTAATGGCTCACATGGATTTGGTCCTTTTCCAAAGGCACCCAGACACTCATTGAAAAGACACACCCCGCCAGACAAGACTTTTAAGGCATCATATCTACATCTTACATGCTTTTAATGTTTAAGATTACACAAGCACGCCCACAGAGTGGGTGCAGCTGTATTGGCAACGCTGGGATGAGTTGGGTAAGGCTCAAATGAATGGGAAAAACAGAAAGTAGCAGGAAATTCTATGTGTGCCCTTGACTGCCCAATGTTTGGGGCGGGGGGAATGACCCAAAACAATGGAACTACTAACACATCCCAGACACAAGGTAAATTAGAATTTGAATGACAGGAACCAGAGAGTTCCTGAGTGCCTGAAGGGGAGTTCAGACACATCCTAAGATGTAGTCTTTGGCCACTCTAGCAAAAAAAAATCTCAGGCTGTAGGGGAGGTAAGGCAAGACTGCTTCCAAACAGAAAACAATATTGGGAAACCATCATAGTCTGGAGCTAAACACTCCTTCCTTTTAAAACAGGGCTGTACCAAAACCCCTTTTCCTAGAGCTGGGGTTAGAAATGTATGCCTCTTGCCCCTCCATTCAGAATTACTGGGTTTGCTTAGAAGTAAAGACTGGAGTCAGCATTGCCAAGCACTTTCCTCGTTTCACAGACTAGTAGAAGGCCCACTGTTGATGTCTAGAGACCTCTAGCCTAGCTTTTTCTCCCATTCCCTCCATATTTAACTTGGCAGCTACACTCATAAAACAAAGACATCGTCATTCCTCCTTCACATTCAAGGACAGCTAAGCATCCATCTAGCCTACAATAAAACATCCACCCAGCTACTATTATGAATGTTTCATAAGCCCTACAAAGACAACATGCTCTTCTTTCTGCTCTGCCCTCAATCAACCTCCTGACCCCAGAAGCTCTCAATTCAAAACAAAACTCAGACAAGACTACTGGCTTTATATAAACATGTACTGCTCCACCTCCTGATCCTCTGACTGCCAGTTCATTGCTAGCAGCTGTTTCTTTTCCTCCTAAGTAGACCTTTCCTCCTGAGCAGTCCATGGAAACAGAGCTTACTAGCACTCCTTCACCAGCTCTGCGAATCAAACTAGCTGCTATGTTGGTCACATTCTTGGCAGGGATAGAAGACATCTGTTTGTCAGGGCATGTGCTTTGCTTCACTTACAGAAGTAAACACAGGCTTGATCTGATCACTGAGACTCATAGCTCTGAGACTCTCTCATGGTGGGAAGGAGAAATGGATCCATTCCAGAGAGTGGGCACTCCCTTTAATAATTACTTTTATCTCAAGCTTCTCATGGGTCTGCTGCTGCCTTTGATCTGAACAACCAAGGAATGAGAGATAAGAATCAGGGTTCAAGGCATGGTTTGGTTTAGTAGTGAAGGAAAGGGAAGAACATACTCTTCATATAGTGCTATTATTCCCCTTTCAAAATCCTATGGAATCCTGGGGTTTTGCAATTTGGTGAGGGGCATTTAGAATTCTCAGCCAGAGAGCTCTTTGGCCTCAGGAAACTACCAACCCCAGAATTCCTCAGGAGGTAGAAAGTGGAATAATAGCACTATAACAGTGTAGTGTGGAAAGGCCCTAAGTTTTCTACAGGTCCCACCAAGTCTTCAACAGGAGTGGAGTTTTCTGCAGAATCCCAAGCCTATCCCTCTGAATAATTTAAAGGGCACCTAGCAGCCATCAATTTAATGGTCCAGAAAGTTAAGGGGTTCCCTGATCAATAACACATTTGAGATTCAGTGGGTCTTTTGAAACGTGCAGATTTTTGGCCTATTCTCAGTGTGAAAAAATAGAGTCTCCTGCATTCTTTTCAAAGACATACACAACTTCTTCAAAGCTCAGTTAAGCTCTTCAGAGTTTCTGACTTCCCTGGTCTTGGGAGGAAGAGGGAAAGTGTTTCTGTCTCACTTCCCCATGAGAATGAACGACCGTGATACGAGCTGCCAGTGCCATACCAGCACATACAGTAATAATCTGCCTCATCTTCAGGCTGGACATTGGTGATGGTTAAATAGCCACTGTTCCCAGAAGTAGATGCACTGAAACAATCTGGAATCCCTTCTCCTCTGCTGCAGCCATTACAGTGCACAAAGCGAGGGGCCTGGCCAGATTTCTCTTGATACCAAGAGACAGTGCTGTCCCAGCTACCACTGCCTTTAGAGCAGGAAAGCTTGACGGCTTCTCCTGGGGACGTAGTCTCTGAAGCAGGCTGAGTCAACCCTGCCTGTGAACTGACATCCTGGAAAAAAAAAAAAAAAATACGGAAAGAAATGAGAATGCAATTGAGTCATCTGCTACAATCAGTTGGAGATAACTGTGTTGTTGCCCTTGAGGTCTCTCTAAAATCCTTCACCGCCCTTACCTGCACAGTAATTGAGAAGGACAAAGAACAGCAGGGACCAGGCCATGGTGGGTTCTGCAAAGAAGCTGGGATTTCTGAAAGCACACAGACGATTGTCTGGGGCCTTCCCTATTTCCTTCCTTTTTCAAGTAAACCAGAGCTGAAGAATGATGCCGTCATGCAAATCTCATCTAGGGCCATTGGCTGTGCAGGAGCTGCCTGTCTCCCTGGGGAAAGCATGGCATCATGGCAAGAAAGAAAAGAAAAGAAAAGAAAAGAAAAGAAAAGAAAAGAAAAGAAAAGAAAAGAAAAGAAAAGAAAAGAAAAGAAAAGAAAAGAAAAGAAAAGAAAAGAAGGGGGACAACACAACCTACTTGTATACAGGATAATTGTGTTGTTTTTTTAATGGAGTTGGCCATTGCACAGTGTGACAATGGGCAGACGTTGGATAAGTCAAAGGAGATTGCTGAGGAAGAGGGTCCATAGCTCAGGGAATGGGCCAGGATAGACCTTCGACATCTCCAGTTCAAAGGATCTGGTCTCAGAGAAGGCAAAAGAACATTCCCTGTTGGAGACTTCAGAGATCCAGAGACACTCAGCCCTGCAGAACAGAGCTAGTTGGAGAAGTATGGTTTGAGAGGATCTAATAAAATTGCTTCAGATGGTTCTAGGAACAACAGAGTGCTTAAGCAAGGCATCACAACAAGATTTCTTCTTAATCTTGTAAGAATCATGTTCTGTTTTCTAAGGTGAACTGGAGCATCGTATTTCTAGGTGACACTCTAGCTACCTCTTAGGTTAAGAGGTGACATGACAACCCTGTTTAAATATTTGAAGGGATGTCACGTTGAAGATGGAGCAAGATTGTTTTCTACTGCTCTAGAGACTAGGGCATTATGGAGCAATGGATTCAAACTACAGGAAAAGAGATGTCATCTAAACATTGGGAAGAGCTTCCTGATTGTAAGAGCCGTTTGACAGTGGAATCTGCTACCTCAGTGGAGTGCGGTGGCACCTCCTTCTTTGGAGGTTTTTAAACAGAGGTTGGATGACCATCCGCTGGGGGTTCTTTGAGTGTGTGCTCCTGCATGGAAGAATGGGGTTGGACACAATGGGTGTTGTGGTCTCTTCCAACTCTATGATTCCACTGTAGGTCTTCTGTTCTGGAAGAGAACATAGAAATGCAAAAAGCAACAGAACAACCAGTGGGGAAAGCAAATAATGCCTTTCCTTTTTCTTTCTACATTTGGGGACTTAAAACAGGAAGGATGCTAACTTGCTGACCAGACCAGCCCAGCCCAACTCACAGGAATTTAAGATCACAAGAGCTCTATTAAAATAGCCCTGTAATATAAGATACAATAAAATAGCAAGACTTAAGGCATCTCTACTCCAGCATTTTTTCCCCCAAAGTGGTCAAACAGATGTTCCAATGGGAGGCCCACAAGCAGGATATGAATACAACTGCGTCCTCTCACTTTTTCCCCAGCATCTGGTTGTGAGAGTCAAACAAGCTGTTTCTAGGCTCCCAAGAACTTTTGCCTGGATCTCAGACCATGTCCTTAATAAAGAAACTTATTAGCAGCTCCAAAACTTCGTACAGGAGTAAACTGGATGGCCGTGTTTTCTTCCATGAATCTCCCCAACTCCCAAGCCCAATTTCATGTCCTATATTTCTTGCCCATTTAATCATAATCTCTTTTATCTCTTCCTCCCACAGATTCAATTGAATTATGAATTTATATATTTTAGAGGTCATATGTTGAGGATATTCAAATATAAGTTTTTCAAACTCATTATATGATTGAGAAAAATCAAACCCTTCTGATTTATAGTCCTTTCTGAATCTTTCTGTTAATTACATATGTGGGAACCAATTACACTTAAAACTCAACTGTGAAAGTTCTTCCCTTGATTTTATTTGTATTTTTTCCTGCTTTCCCTGAGCAAGAAGAGTTTTATATGTTAGCCAATTATTATTACCATAGAATTTTTCCTAAGAAAGGCTTCTTGTGGGAAGATCCACAATGGGATCTTATTAAAAAAATTATTTTTATAATTTAACCAAATCCCAAGAATTGATCTCTGAATGTAGGGGTTTAAAAATTCTTTATCAATGTTTGCTTTATCATTCCACACATATGCATGCCAGTCAAATCTTATGTCCACACCTTCTAACATCAAAACTCTTTCATTCTTCAAGGTTATCCAATCTGTCAACGAGGTCAAAGTGCTTACATGATAATACAATTTCAAATCTGGAAGATTGAAACCTCCACGGTTTTTCAAATCTATCAGATAATTCCATCTTATTCTTGGTCTTTTCTTTTCCATAAAAATTTGGTCAATTCCCTGCACCAGGTTACAAAAGATTTATCATTAGTTATAATTGGTAAATTTTGAAACAAAAAATCCCTCCTCGGTAAAAAGTTCATTTTCACCACTGCCATCCTACCAAATCAAGTTAGCTGTAATCTAGAGTATCTATCAAAGTCCTGTTTAATTCCTTTCCAAGGTCATTTCCACACTACACTCTTATAGCACTATGATTCCACTTTCAACATCCTATGGAATCCTGCTGGCACCTCCCAAAACTGCAAACCCCAGGATTCCATAGGATGTTGAAAGTGGAATCATAGCGCTATAAGAGTGTAGTGCGGAAATGACCCAAGTCTTTGTGTAATTGTTTTCTTTTCTTTTTTAAATAATTTTATTCAAATTTCAACAGATAAAACAAACAATAATTTCTGCAATGTTTACATGTAATGTTCTTCCTTCTTCCTTTCCTTTCTGGATAACAATTATTAATATTCCCTCTATTTGTTATATCTCGTATCGCAATAAAATGTTAATAATCTATAATTTGTTAGTTCCTGCTATATATCTCTACTTTACTTGTTACATGATATTACATTAACTGTTAACTGTATAATAATTGTTATCATGAAAAATGTATTACCCTCTGTCTACCCCCACCCAAATCTGTGACAATCTTCCACTCTTTATTAATGTCCTCATCTGATTTCCCTTTCAATCTTTGTGTAAGTATATCCGCATTTCTGTTTTCCATGAAAGCTGTCCACCACTGTTCCATTGTGAGTGTGATTTCATTTTTCCAAAATCGTGCATATTCAATACGGGCCGTCATCACCATGTACAATATAATTCTCCAATGTCTCTTGGCTGGTGTTCCATCTAGTGTATGTGTCATATTAAGCAAGTAAAATTGGGTGTCATTCAAATTAATCTCAAAATTGAACTTATTTTCTTATGTATTTCTTTCCAATATTTTTGTGCTCTAGGACGTGACCACCACATGTGAAACAGTGTACCAAAGTTCTCTTGACATTTCCAACACTGACCTGTACCTGTCCTGTGAATTGTCTTTAGTTTTTCTGGTGTCATGTACCATCTATGAAATAGCTTATAGTAATTTTCTTTTAAATTTTGGGCAGCAATAAATTTCTGTGTACGTTGCCAACTCTGTTCCCACCATTCTAACGGTATTGAGTGTCCAATGTTTTGTGCCCATTGTATCATTGCAGTTTTAACTGTCTCTACCTCACATTCTTGTTGTAAAATTTCTTTATACAAATGAATTTGTTCCTTTTGTTGTATTCCATCTGAAATCTTTCCTTTAGCTGTCTATAGGGAAACCAGCTTAATTTTATTCCTTCAGTTTCCAATTCCTCTCTTGATTTCATCTTCACACCGGAGTCATCTGTTATGTTTAATAAGTCTTCATATCGTAGCCATTTATCTGTGTCTTTCCATCTCCCAAAAAAGGCTTCTTGCAGGGAGACAAAATTAGGTAACTGCCTTATATTCTACTTCTTGTAATCATTCCATGTTCTAAGTAGCGATTTCCTTATAAAATGATGCATAACATCTTTGTCTACTGCTGCTTTCCATAAAACATATAGGCATGCCATCCCATTCTTAAGTCTGCTCCCTCTAACGCCAGCATCCTCGAATTTTGAAGATTTAACCAGTCTTTTAGCCACGTGAATGCCGCAGCCTTATAATATGTTTGTAAGTCCAGCAGGCCTAAACCACCTCTTGCTGTTGTGTCCATCATGATTCTCCATTTAATTCTTGGTTTCCTCCCCCGCCATATGAATTTAATTATGTCTCTTTTCCATTGAATAAAAGGTTTAATACTTGTTATAATAGGCACATTTTGAAAAAGATAGTTCGTTTTTGGTAGAACATTCATTTTTATCACAGATATCCTTCCCAGCAAAGATATTTTCAGTTGAGTCCATTTTTCCAAATCTTGAGTTATCTCCTTCCATTTCTTATCATAGTTGTTATGGAACAATTCGTTATTTCTTTGTGCAATCCAAACTCCTAGATATTTAGCTTTCTGTCCTTTATTAAATCCTGTAATTTAAATCAGCTTCTTCCTTCTCCCTCATATTTTTTGATATATATACTGTTTTTCCTTGTTAATTTTAAAACCGGAGTGATCTCCATACTCTTGAATAGTATCCATCAATCTTTGAGCGCTCTTGAGGGGATCATCCAAAAAAAGTATCAAATCATCTGCAAAAGATTTAAGTTTATATTGAAATTTCTTTATCTGGACTCCTCTTATTGCCACATCTTCTCTTATATTATTGTTGAGTATTTCTAATGTCAAAATAAATAACAAAGGTGATAGGGGACAGCCCTGCCTTGTGCCTCTCAAAACTTCAATCGGCACAGTGCGCTTTCCATTTATAATTAATCTTGCTGTTTGTTGAGAATAAATTGCTTCAATCCATGAAATGAATTTTTCTCCCACTTGTACTTGCTTAATAGTCGTCTTCAAAAATGACCAATTGGCCATATCAAATGCCTTCTCTGCATCAACAAATACCATAGCCAGCTCTCTTTCATTATGTTTTTCGTAGTATTCAATTATGTTTAAAACTGTCCTGATATTGTCACCCATCATTCTCTTAGGCAAAAAGCCATTCTGATCTTCATGAATATGTTCTTGAAGTACTTAAGTCTGTCTGCCATGATGGCGGCGAAGATCTTGTAGTCCATATTTAATAGTGAGATGGGTCTGTAATTCTTTATATCCGTTATGTCTCTGCCTTCTTTTGGGATCAGTACAACATTAGCTTCTTTCCATGTTTCTGGTATGCCTTCCTTCTTAATCTCGTTTATTGTTATTTGAAGTGGAACTGAAAGTTCATGCTCCAAGATTTTGTAATATTTTGCTGTAAAACCATCAGGTCCTGGGGATTTATTATTCTTTATGTTCCTGATAGCTTCTACTATCTCCATCATTGACACTGATTTGTTTAATGTCTCTCTTTGTTCTGTTGAAAATCTGATTTTATTCTTCCTCTCCAAATATTCTTCCAATTCTCTTTGATTTTTTTTCAAGGAGACATTACTTAATAGCTTTGTGTAATAAGAATAGAATGATTGTTTTATCTTCTCTTTCTTTGTTGTCTTTCCCTTCTTCGTTGTAATCTCTGTTATTATGTTTCTTGATCTTCTTTTCCTCAATAAGTTAGCCAAAAGTTTTGAAGGTTTATTTGCCTTTTCAAAAGAAATGTGTTTCAATCTACGCATCTGTTGTTCTGTTTCTCCCAGATTTAATTGGTTCATTTCTGTTGGGCACACCTTTATCTTTTGTCTTGTAGTATTATCTGCTGGGTTTTTCTTCATCTGTTTCTCCAGTTCTTTCATATTCCCCAGGATCCTTTCTTCTGTACTCTTCCTTCACTTACTGGTTTCCGCAGACCATCTGATAAAGTTGCCACGCATCACTGCTTTACTTGCATCCCATACTGTCTTCATAGGCAGTTCAGGTGTCGTGTTTTCATTGAAGTAGTTGATTAGTTCTGTTTTTGCTTTTTGAATGTACTTTTCCTTACTTAAAATCTCTTCATTCATCCTCCATGTCCTTTCTCTACTCGTGACTTTAAAAGTCACTTGTAGCGGAAAGTGATCTGAACACAAATTCGGAGGAGTATCTATTTGATGTGTCTTCAAAAGTAACTCTTTAGTTGCCAGTATCATATCAATTCTAGACATAGATTTGTGTCTGTCTGAAAAAAAAGTGTATCCATCCAGTTGTCCATTCTTTAATCCCCAAATGTCATACAGCTCTAAATCATCCATCATCTTGAAAAGGCTTTTGGGTAGTTTTCCATTATTTCGCGGTATCAATTTTTGTGTTGTTCTGTCCGCAATAGGATTCACTACTCCATTGAAGTCTCCAAGAACTACCACACTTGAATTGCCTGCATCCTGTACATATCTTTGTATTTCAACATTTATTTTGGGGAAGAATTCTCCTTTGGCTCCGTTGGGTGCATATCTTCCTACTATTAATATCTTTTCTTGTTTTGTGTCAATTTCTACCACAAAATAACGGCCATTTTTATCTTGAAATTTTATTTGCGCACCATATCTTGAATTCACAGATATCAGTACACCTCTTTTCTTCTGATCAATAGTACCCACAAAGCAGCTACCTAATTTGGGATTCCGTACATATTTCAAATCTTGGGTTCTTATCTGGACTTCCTGTAAGCAAATTACATCCAATTTTTGCTTTTCCAGATGTGGAAGATTTGTCTTCGTTTGTATTCCGAGTTAAATCCTTTAATGTTCCAGGTATATATTTTGAGGCCCATTTTTTCTGTTTTATTTATTTATTTATTTATTATTTTATAATTTTTACAGTCCTATTCTATTTCACTGCATCGTCTCTCCTGCAAGCTCTCCTTCCTCTTCCTTTTCTTGCTCTGAATTGGATGTTTGTCTGATTAAATCTTCTGCCTCTTCTTCTTGCCTCTGTATTTCTCTTCCTTCTTTTTCTTCTTCCACGATTTGTTGTTCATTGTCTTTGTCTAATTCTGATGCCATCTGAAAATCCTTCTTCAGTCTTTCCATCATTTCTTTGGCCTTAAAGTCCGAGTTAATTCTGTAGCATTGCTGTTTATAATTGAAAGAAATGCCCTCGATCTTTTCCAACCTGTAATTGATCTCATGTTTCTTCAATAAATTGGCCAAAGGTTTGTAGTCCTGTCTCTTCTTAAGGATTTGAAATGGTATATCTTTCAAAAAATTTACGTCTTTATCTTCCACCTTTAATATTCCCTCATAGCTACATTGTAATATCTTGTCTCTAGTAACAGTCCAATTAAAGGTTATTATTATGTCTCTCGGCAGTTTTCTTTCTCTCGCCGTTCTGGAAGCAACTCTGAACGTTCTGTCAATACACATCTCCATTTTGTCTTCATCTATGTCTAGAAACTCTGCCAAGGCTGGAATCATTTTCCCACACAAGTCCTTCATATTTGAGTCAGGAACTCCACGAAAACGGAGGCATCGTTCACGATATCTCAATTCCTGGTGCAATGTTTGAAGTTCTTCTTCTTCTTGTTTCCCCTTCACCTCCATCATTTCAGTTTGTACTTGTGTAACTTGCTCCTTTATTTGTTTGGTCTCTATCTTTACCTTGGAGACATCCTTGGTCAAAGTTTCCAACTTCTTCCCAAGCTTGTCAATCTCATGTTTCATATATGTTCTCATTTCTTTTCCTGTTTCCTTTAAATCCTGTTTAACATCAGTCGCTATCTTTTTTATGTCTCCTGTGATGTTCTTTAGTTCCTCCATCATTTGTTGCATAATGTCTGGGGGTTTCTGGGATGTATCCACAGATGTTCTTCTTGCTGATTGGGTAGCAGCGGATGCTGCTGCTGCTGTGGCTTTTCTTGTTCTTTGCTCCATTGACTTTTAGAAAAATACAATGTTCTGTTCTACCTTCTCCTTTACCAATAGTTATTTTTGAAAGCTTGTTAAGCTGGCACCTTCACAAGATCATATACCAGTGGTTCTCAACCTGTGGGTCCCCAGATGTGTTTGGACTTCAGCTCCCAGAAGCCCTGAGCATTGACCACAGTGGCTGGGGCTTCTGGGAGCTGAAGTCCAAAAACATCTGGGGACCCACAGGTTGAGAACCACTGTCATATACTTATACAAATAATATACTTTAGTTATAAGCAATCTTAAATCATGTGTAATTGTTTTCAAAGAGGTTAGAATTCTGTTTTGTTATCCATATTCCCAAATACTTAACCTTCTTTACCACTTTGAAACCTGATTTGTCCATAAGTCCCTTTTCCTCCTTGCTCCTTAACTTTTTAGTTAAAATCTGAGTTTTTTCCTTATTAATTTTAAAGCCGGTGACTTCACCAGATTCAATGTATTTAGTAGCCTATCTATATTCTCAGTTGGATTCCCTAAATATATTACCAAATCATCCGCAAAAGCATTAAGTTTATACATTTTATTTTTAATTTTCACCCCCTCAATCCCCAAATCTGATCTTATAAATCTGTTTCATACCTCTAACACAGTAATAAACAACAGTAGGGAGAGGGGACATCTCTGGTGTGTGCCTTTCTCAATGTCTAAATATTTTGTTTTTTCACTGTTAACGATTACCTGGGCCTTTTCTTGGGTATATATTTTCTCAATCTATTTAGTATAATTTTCCCCAAAATTCATTCTTTTTAGTAGCTCAATCATAAATGCCAAATTTACCTTATCAAGGCCTTTTCCACATCTAAAAATAGCATAGCCAATTTTTTCTCAATGTGTTTTTCAAAATATTCCAACATATTTAATACTGTCCTAATATTATTTTTAAGTATCTTTTAGGAATAAATCCATTATGATCTTCATATATGATTTCCTGTAAAATATTTTTAAACTTATGTGCCAAAATTGAGGAAAAAAGTGTATAGTCAGTGTTCAATAAGGAAATTGGTCTATAGTTACTGGGTTGAGATAAATCCTTCCCTTCTTTAGGGATCAAAGTTATATTAGCATGCATCCATGATTCTGAGATTCTTTCCTTTTGTATAAGATTAAAGGTTTTCTGCAGAAGTAACACCAGTTCTTCTTCAAATAGTTTATAATATAATGCGGTGAAACTGTCTGGGACAGGAGCTTGAGAAACTTTCAACTTTCTAATTGCATGTGATATTTCAAATGAAATTATAGGAGCATCTACAGCTTCTCTGTCATCTTCTGTAGTTTGAAGTATATTTTGTCCCTCTAAGCTCTTCGAAATTTCAGACTTCCCTGGTCTTGGGAGGACGAGGGAAGGTGTTTCTGTCTCACTTCCCCATGAGAATGAACCACCGTGATACGAGCTGCCAGTGCCATACCAGCACATACAGTAATAATCTGCCTCATCTTCAGGCTGGACATTGGTGATGGTTAAATAGCCACTGTTCCCAGAAGTAGATGCACTGAACCGATCTGGAATCCCTTCTCCTCTGCTGCAGCTATTACAGTGCACAAAGCGAGGAGCCTGGCCAGACTTCTCTTGATACCACGAGACAGTGCTGCTCCAGCTACCACTGCCTTTAGAGCAGGAAAGCTTGATGGTTTCTCCTGGGGACGTAGTCTCTGAAGCAGGCTGAGTCAACCCTGCCTGTGAACTGACACCTTGGACAAAAAAAAAAAAATACGGAAAGAAATGAGAATGCAATTGAGTCATCTGCTACAATCAGTTGGAGATAACTGTGTTGTTGCCCTTGAGGTCTCTCTAAAATCCTTCACCGCCCTTACCTGCACAGTAATTGAGAAGGACAAAGAACAGCAGGGACCAGGCCATGGTGGGTTCTGCAAAGAAGCTGGGATTTCTGAAAGCACACAGACAATTGTCTGGGGCCTTCCCTATTTCCTTCCTTTTTCAAGTAAACCAGAGCTGAAGAATGATGCCGTCATGCAAATCTCGTCTAGGGCCATTGGCTGTGCTGGAGCTGCCTGTCTCCCTGAAGAAAGCATAGCATCATGACAAGAAAAAAAGGAAGGAAGGAAGGAAGGAAGGAAGGAAGGAAGGAAGGAAGGAAGGAAGGAAGGAAAAAGACAGACAAAAAGAAAGAAAAGAAAGGACAACAGAACCCATCTGCATACAAGATAATTGATTTTTTTAAAAAACGGAGTTGGCCATCGGAAAGGATGACAATGGGTGGTAGTAGAAGAAGTCAAAGAAGGTTGCTGAGGAAGAGAGTCCATAGCTCAGGGAAGCTATGTGGTTTTGCCTGGAGAAATGGGCCAGAATAGACCCTTGGCATCTCCAGTTCAAAGGATCCAGTCTCAGAGGAGGGAAAGGAACATTCCCTGCTGGAGACTACAGAGATCTCTACTCCAGTGTTTTCTTCCCACAGTGGTCAAGCATATGTTCCAATGGGACCTGAATGCAACCGTGTCCTCTCACTTTTTCCCCAGCATCTGGTTGTGAGAGTCAAACAAGCTGTTTCTAGGCTCCCAAGAACTTTTGCCTGGATCGCAAACCACATTGTTAATAAAGAAACTTGCTTAGCAGCCCCAAGCTTCATACAGGAGGGAACTGGTTGGCACTGCAAGAGCAGCCAAGCATAATGAGCATTCTCCTGCTTCACTTCACCCCAAAGGCAGAGGGGGAAGTTGAGTCTCAGGGGTTGGTCACAGAATTCCATCTTGTCACATACTGGGAAGGTGGACCAAGGTTTCCCCCTAGAGGCTAAAGCCTAGAATGCAAGAAACTCATAAACTACTGTATAGGTAACCCTTAAAAAAAAAACAAATTTGTGAGCATTTTAATTTCTAATCCTTTTGACAAGACAGCACATGTTAATTTTTTCATGGTGTGCCCAACATTTTAAAACTTCAGCCAACAGAGCTTCATTGCATAGCTGGTTTGACTGTCACTAATTTAGCATACTGGTATGGGGCTGTAGATTATATTTCAGAGGAAGGAACTGGCAAAACCACCTATGAAGATTTCTTGCTTAAGAAAACCCTAGGAAATTATGGATCGACATAAGTTGACAGGTGGCTCAAAGGCATGTGGACACATACACGCAGGGATACACACGTGTAACATACACTGTGTATCATATTTTAATACATGGCCTAAATACCCTAAAGGCTCCAGATCCTTGGGTTGTTGTGGGTTTTCCAGGCTTTGAGGCTGTGTTCTAATAGTATTTTCTCCTGACGTTTTGCCTGCCTCTGTGGCTGGCATCTTCAGAGGATCTGGCGGCATGGAAGGATCTGGTGGCATGGCTCCAGATCCTATCTGATCCTGGATGCTATGATAGCTTTGATAGTCTTAGTTACCTTTCTCTGAAACCATTCCAGCTTGTCAATATCCTTCTTGAACTGTGACTGTTGCAGAGGCTCAACTGGGAGAGAGAAGGCAAGTGCTTCCAAAGCAGATAACAGTAAGCCAAACCAGAAAGTGAGAAGGAAGAGAGGGAGAGAGACCAGAAAGGAGCAGGAACCAGAAACACCACCACCATAAAATAGACAGGCCAACTAATCCTTGAGCCTAATGCCTTGGTAAAGGGCTAGGTTTGGCAAAGCGAAAACAGGAAAGGTAAGGCTTGATTTGCTTTTCCAACTAGGTTGTTCCATTGCTCTTTGGACCTCACAGGGTGAGTGATGGAATACACAACAGAACCTCCACTCCTGATCTTGGATTTCAGACAGGTTCATACAGAAGGAGGTGGCCTTTCAGAAACCCTTTCAGACATCAGATATGTCATATACATAAGGTAAGCACATTTCACAAGTAGCATTCTTGCATCTAAATAATGTTATCTTTTCATACACTCTTGTCATAAATAGACAAACGGTATTCAGGCTCACGAAGAGGAAGAAGGAAGGTTTTTGTCGCACTTCCCTATAAGAATCTACCACCGTGAAACGTACCATTATCATACGACCAGTCAGAACAATAATAAGTGGCCTCGTCCCCCACCTGGACATTCGTAATCTCTAAATAACCAGTGTTCCCAGAGTATGAGCCTGTGAATCGATCCGAGATCCCGTCTCCCCTGGTGCTGCTGCCATAGAACAGGAAGTGAGGGATTTCTCCGGGTTTCTGTTGGTACCAGTGAATATCATCCCAGCTGCTGCCCCCAGTTCTCGTACAGGAGAGTTTAGCTGTTCCTCCCAGGGACACTGACTGTGAGGGAGACTGAGTTAAACCCGGCTGAGAACTGACACCTTTCAAAAAAGAAGCCAAAAACAACAAGACAAAATCATTACGATGGTAAACACATGACACAAACAGCTTTGTAATGGACCTGTCTCAAATTCAAGTCAAGTCAAATTTTATTTGCATCAAGCCAGTGGCCACTGCAATTGTCACAAATACAATATATTCCAGCAGACAGAACCAACAGGAAAGCTTACTAATACTAATAATAAAACAATCTTATTTCTAAAACAAGGCTCTGACACTAAAAGACATCTGAACAGTATAACCAAGGAGTCTTGACATGCAAAGATTGTTGAATTTATTGTAAAAGTGTGTGTGTGTACACATACATACACACACACAAAACGAATTTTAAATAGTGCAATGTTAAACTCAGGACTTGACTTATTTTAACAGCACTTGATAAAATTTTGGCTATTTAAAGGAACGACTAGCAATTCTCATGAATCTCTTTACCTAAGCAGCAACTGAGAAATGCGAAGGAGACCAGAACCCAGGCCATGGTGAGCTACCAAGAAGTGGATCGCTTTGCTCCAAAAAGAAAACTAGATGCTAGATAAAGGTTCCTCCTCCTTTTGTAGGTGCTCCCTGGCATTGGAGGAGGGGGCCTTCATGCAAATATAGTCTGCACTTATTGGTTCAGCAAGGAACGCCAGACCAATGGTCATGGACAATTTTGCATGAAGCACTCACATGGAAAAGATGGCGATGCTTGGTAAAGTGGAAGATTGTAGGAAAAGAGGAAAAATGCACTACAAGTGGACTGACTCAATCAAGGAAGTCACAGCCCAAGTTTGCAGAACCTGAGCAGGGCAGTGGATGGCCTGAGATCTTGGTGGTTTCTCATTCGTAGGGTCACCAGAAGTTGAAGCTGACTTGATAACAAATAACAAATACCAACACTCACAGGGAGCCAGCTCAACTTCCCTTGGGAGAGAGCTCCACGACTGAGGGGCTGCTATGCAGAAAGCTTTGATACATGTACCCACCAACCTAGGCTTTTCAAGATACACACACTGTGGATCTCATATTTCAGGAAGGTTTAAGAACAGTACTAAAGTCCTTTCAAATACCATTGGGGGAGATTTCACTCTTCCTTGCTCAGTTTCAGGGATTTACCAAACCCTGGGGGATTGAATGAGATGCTCACAAGGATACTTAGGCTGTATTTTGTGCATAATTTGGGCTGTCCAGAATTGGTCTCTGTGCATGGAACAATCAAGAGAATAACACACCAGGACTGTACTGAGCAATGTTGTGCTTCACATCACTTCACAGGTCAAGGGAGGAAACAGACTACATCTGACAGTCAACATCTATCATGTCAGCTCAACATCTCTGCCCACATTTCTTCAGCAGATGAGGTGGCGTTCCATCGAGGCCTACATTTCACGTACAAAAGTCGATACACTTGGAAGTGGGAATGAAAACAATGACTGCAACATGGATTAACCAGGGATGATAGAATGTTTGAGTTGACTGAGCTCTTGGTACATCCCAGATTGCTTAAGCAAACATTGGAAAAAAGCTGGAAAGGATATGAGACAGAAAGGAGGACAAAGAGGTGCCTACTGACCTTTGCTTTGGGGTTGTTGTTTTTTTAATAATACCCAGTAGGGAGGGAAATTTTAAAATAAAGAACAGAGAGGGAGAGGCTTAAAACTTCCAAAACCCACATAAGCTTGTCCCATGCCATAAAGTTAGTTAGACAGATGATCCTGTAATGGCCCAGGGAGGCCTTTTTGAACACCAGAAGTAAACTTCTTGTTCTTAAAAAAAGGACTCTCCTGGGCCTAAAATGTCCCAGTGGGCTGGAAACATGGTGAAAATGCCCCCAACCCCTAGAGGGCATTGGGGGACAAAAATTAGTGTTTGCAGCTGGGGGACAACTCTCCAAGGTCTCCTGGGGGTGCGAAGGTAGGCCCCTAGCTGTCTACTGTTCTCACCCCTGGTTTACACCATCTTCCTAGGCCTCTGGAAGACCATAGTGGATCTCAGTGCATGATATCTTCAGACTGCATTTGGCTACAACCTGATGCTTCTGCAATCCCCAACTTCATCCCCTGCTCTCCATCAGCCACTGAATGGCTGGGGATCTGCAGCAGCTAAACTGTGAGTCCAGGGGGGATTAAGAGTAGAAACACTGCATAATTCTGACTGCAGAACTAACTAACTAATACTAACACCTTGGAGAGACAATCAGCTCCTCTGACCTTGGTATTTGTGCTCAGGGCTCTGAAATACACCCCAAATGCATCATGTGCTCATGATCAATAGACACAGTATCCTATTCGAGCCATACTGTATGAATCGTCTACATCTTTACCTGAGCAGGCATTGAGAAATGTAGGAACAGTAGAGCCTACGGCTTCTGAACTCTGGGCACTCTGAATTCTGGTTCAGCATTCAGAAAGGGACCAAGGGTTTAGTTCGGCAAGGGATCCTCAGAGGTAGTTTTGCCAGTCCCTTCCTATGAAATAGAGCCTACAGCTCCTGGTATCTATTGGCAGTCTACCATCCAAGCAGGAACCAGGGCTGACCTTGCTTTGTTTCCAAGATCAGACAGGATCTGGTGACTTCAGGGTATTTACATCTCTAAAAATGCCTTCCTTGGGTTTTAATCCTGCTCCCATGCCTCTGTCTGCTTTTCCTTGAGATTTTACCTGTTATGTTCAGAACAGAGGGCAGTAAAGGCAGCACAGCTTCTCATGATACCCAGGAAAAAGCAAAGCAGTTGGGTTTTTGTCTCACTTCCCCATCTGAATGAACAACCGTGCTACGCGCTCCCTGTTGACACACCACAGTAATAAACAGCTTCGTCTTCCGCCTGGGCCTCTGTGATGGTAAGGGACATCACATTCCCCGACCTGGACCCCGAGAAACGGGCTGGGACGTCCGATGGCCTGGTGCTGGTGCTATGCATCACCATGTGGGGTTTGTTCCCAGGTTTCTGCTGGACCCACCAAGGGTAATTGCTATCACCAAGGTTTCCAATACTGTATCTGCAAGACATGGTGACTGTCCCACCTTGAGCCACTGATTCTGAGTCCTTCAAGTTCTGCAACTGCTGGGCACTGGGACCTGGAAGGGAACAAGAACTGCAAATCAGAGATTAAGAAGACTTCCAGCGTAGTAGCGCTGAAGTGTCAGGACGTTAGGTATGGAAGACACGTGTCTTTGCTTTGGGTTCATTTTATCACAGCCACTGAATGAATTTTCCTCACCAACAGAAATGAGGATTGTGAAGAGAAGCAAAACCCAGGCCATCCTGGAAAAACCTGGTTGGCTGACCTTCCTAAATCAAAAGATTCTCCCCTGGGTTCCTCCCAACCTCTCTTAAAGCCCCAGAGTCAAGAGAGCAGACCCTTCATGCAAATTAGCTCCTCTCTAACTATCATCTCCAAGCCACAGGTGACTACCAGAAAAGGAGGGGACACTGTTGCTCTCATCAAGACTCTGAAGGGAACGTCACATCAGAATCCACTTCCTTTAAAAAAATCTTCCAGATCTTGGGAAAAGGGAGCAGCAAACCATCACTAAACTGACCAGGGGCAATCAGGGATTGAGTTCTTTAACCCCAACCCCCCACACTTCCCAAGAGGCAACCCAGAAGTACATCAAAATAGTATATAGAAAGCAATGCTTCTGAACAGGGGCAGAGTGCATTTCCCTCACCATCAGGCAATCTGGGATGTGAAGTCCCTTTTAAAGTTTACTCTGTGCTTTTCTCCCCTACAGTGCTCAGGACGTCCTGAGAGGAAAAATAGAATATCTGCCATTTCAACCTAAAAAGTTCCAACCTTTGGATTCCTTCTGGACTTTCCAGGGGAGTATGGAAGTGAAAGATGGTGCAGCCATTCCCACCATTTTCCTCTCCATCAAGAACGGGTCTTTTGTAAAGGTAATAGGCTTCATTTGCTCACTGAAGACTAAGGCACCCCATGCTTTGAGCCACAGAAAGGCAGTGATGTAGACTCAAATCGACTGACTCAGACTCAAGTTAGACTTAAGTCACTTCAAGGACTTGACTTAGACTCAGCTTGGCAATAAACGATGCACTGACTCAACTTGACTCAAGACTTGTATATTTTTAGTGATTGACTTGCTGCCCTTGATCCCTTAACATAATACATTCATCCAGAAACCTTACAACTTTGAACAACACTTCCATCTCTTTTTTGCCTACTGGTCACAGGACATTCTGTCTTAAGCCCAAAGTGTGGGCTCATTTCTCAGAGAGCAACAGCAAATTTATTAGGTGATAGGCTTGAGGCAGGCTTGAGGTCCGCTCAGCAGCCTGTCCCTGCTGCATATCGGAGGAGTCTTCTAAAACGTTTCCTAAGAATAGAAGACAAGACTTGCCCCCAGAGTGCAGGGTGTATTTCTCAGAGGGGAACAACAAATGTGTAAGGCGATGGGCTTGAGGAGCAAAGATCCTTCTTTCTAAAACTTCAAAGAACGGGGAGTAAGAAAGATCCCATTCTCCACTTCTGGAAAAGCCTTCAGCTTCAGAAATGGGGAGTAAGAAGGATCCTATTTCCCACTTCCAAAGCTGCATATGTCAAAATCGCAAATGTGGAGGGCCAACTCTGCTGAAATTATTAAAACTGGCTTTATTTGACTCTGTGGAGAAATTCTGGAATATAAGCTAGGGTATAAAGTTGGCTCCCAAACTTGAGACTTGACTTGAGACTTGGAGACTTGAAGGCAGAGTCTTGAGACTTGACTTGAGACTTGGAGTACAAGACTTAAATACATCACTGCAAAAAGGACAGACATAACAGTACTTTCTTGAGAGAAAGTAAGCTCCAACTAAGCTCCGAGTGGACAGAGGAGCTTGAGGTGATGTTATTGTCCCCACTAATGAAATAGTCCGAGTTCTTCAACTCTGCAAGGCCTGACTCACAGGCCCTTCCCTGATGCTGCAGTTCCCCCTCCTTCCCGCTCTGCTGTAGAGAAAGCAGCTGCATCTCCCAGTAGCAAATTCAGCCCGTCTTTGCTGGGGGGTAGACCTAGAAAGGACAACAGCTCCACCCACTGCTAGAGGAAGCAAAAAGATCTCACCTCTACCAGCAGGGAACCCAGATGGAACTCCTCCTCCTCCTCCTCCTCCTCCTCCTCTTCCATTGAGTTATAACCTCAGGATTCCACTCTTCACTCTGACACTAAAAAAGGATTTTTCCCAAAAATTTGTGAGGGAAGGTGCAGGACTACAAGGAGAAGCTTCTCTGAAGGCATAAATGAGAAAATTACACCACGTTTGCATGAATTTGTCTTCTGTTTCCCATCCTTTCGCCCATCTCAGATTGCAAGTTGAATTCTTAGCAAGTGCGGTAGGCCAATCTATATAGAACGGCTTGTCGTTGCTGTAGTGTTCTTTGTTGCGGGCCTTCCATCCATTTCTGACTTATGGTAACACTAAGGCAAACCTGTCATGGGGTTTTCTGGGTAAGATTTGTTCAGAAGAGGTTTGCTTTTGCCTTCCTCTGAGGCTGAGAGAGTGTGACTTGCCCAAGGTCACTCAGTAGGCTTCCATGGCAGAGCAGGGAGTCGAACTCTGGCTGCTGGACTCTGTAATATACACTGTTACACCCCAGCACAGAGAATGTTGTGTGTGGGTAACATGAGCTGTATGTGGGAATGAGCCAGGAGGAAGAAGTACTCGTGCATATGGAAAGATTTCCGACTGTCTCACAGGTGAAAGAGGGGCAGAGGAGGTCTGAGCTCAGCTGCTTCAATCAAACAGGGAGACAACAGAACAACAGTTCCCCCTAAAGGGGAACCCTTGGAGATCAGACATCACCTAGGCTAAGTGTTTATGTCTATGGGACTTCATGTTGCCTGTTGGCTTATAGCAACCAAATGAATTTCACAGAGTTTTCTTAGGCAAGGAATCTTCAGGGGTGGTTTTGCCAGTTCCTTCCTTTGAAATATAGCCCACAGCACCTGGTGTGCATTGGCAGTCTCCCATCCAAGTGAAGGAGAAAGGGGCTAGAATGCTGGGATTGACAGTCAGTGAAAGTGTTGACTTCCTCTTCTGCAAAGGCTGCAAGCTATAGAAGATAGGTGTGAATTGCTCGTTGCTTTCCCCTTTATTCTCCCCCCAGAAAGTGAAAGTGCTAATTGAGCTCTCTGCAAAAGTAACCTTGAGAGCCTTTCAGAGGCTCGCCGAGCGCTCCCTTTTACTCTATCTGCTGAGAAAATTTAGGGAGGATTACTAAATCAAAGGCAACAATTTGTATCACTCTCTGAACTAACTCATTGTTTTTCTCTAAATACGTGTATGCTCAGTGATGTAATGGAAAGTTAACAAAAATTCTTCTTTTCTGTGATAGGCTGGCTAGAATGAATAATTAATTACTGACATAGAGAATTAGAGGTATATAATGATGCTGCCCTAACTAATCAGGACGACATTTTCTGAATATTTGTCGTCCTTGCGCAAGAGATTGTTAAACAATAAAAAAGCTTTTTGATTTTTCCCTGGAAACCTGGTCTTCGTCTCTTTCCTGGCCACAACACAAGGACTAACCAGGGCTGACCCTGTAGAGCTTCGAGACCCAGGGACACAGACGCTGAAGCGGGCTGAGACAGAGTTTGCTGGGAACTGGGACCTGCCAGCAAAGAAGACAACATCACCATGTTGAGATATGTCTCCGTTTTCAAATCCTGCCAGAACACCACAAAAATCCAATTACAATGAATGGCTCATTCCTCATTCCCCAGACCTTTGCTTGGGAGTTCTTTGTGTCATTCCTTACCTGTCCCATAAGTGAGAAGAAAGAGGGAAAGGAGAGCCCAGGCCATGGCAAGCTCACAGGCAAATTTGCTTTCTAAGGAGAAAAGAACTGATTAAGTCCTTCCACTCTCCTCTCTTAAATCCCCTTGGCAGAGAGAAAGGCCCGGCATGCAAATTTGTTTTGCTCCCCTCCTAGAATGTCGGGCTGCATCCAAGGAGGTACAACCTCTCAGGAAAGATTTGCATAAAGAAGGTCTTTAAGCAATGATGAACTCACAGCTTTGGCTGGCATGAAAATGAGGCAGGGAGCAGGTAACACCTCTAGACAAAGCCTGATGGGGAAAAGAAGCTAAAGAAGGGATCATGTCATATTCCACATAGAAAAGGACCTCTGACCCCAAAATTTTACCTGTAAGAGAAGGACATTAGGTCAAGTGAGGCAGGCAGGAATGTAGGCAGGTAAGGAGATCAAAAACATGTTATTTGTGAAAGTACGAGATAAGTACCAAGTCTGTCATTTGAACATCAAAGATGTTGGTTAGAACCCTATTCTTAGCTTCACCTATCGTAAAACCACTGAAAGCTGGAGAATTTATCTGTTGACTCACAATTCAACAGTTCAATCAGTGAGTCTGCTCTGTTCTATTCAGGGCTAACCAACAGGTTCCAGGGAGGCACATTATAGCCAGGTGATGGGAATGTAACAAGAATACCTGCAATTCTTCTTGATATTCCACCTGAGGAATCAACCCATCTGTCTGTTCTTCCTTCTTAGGTTTGCTTTGAGTGCAATCATGTGGGTCAAAGGCCCAGATCCTCCAGTTAAGAGTACCATCTTCAATCTGTCTGCTCCTCCAAATTTGCAATACAGGTCATTCCGGAGCCCTCAAATGTATTTCTGGGAAGACAGATTTATTAGAATTTTATCCCTAAGGAAGCTGGGATGCCTTAAAAGGACACCCATGTATACTTATCATTCTCCGGCTTCATTTCACTTTCTTCTTCTTCCTCTTCCTCTTCCTCCTCTACAGGTATGAAATTGGGCTAACATCTCCCCCGACAGGTGACTGCCAGGAGAACAGGTTTCCCATGGGAGAGACACGTACAACATTGACAACAAATTCCAAAGGCACAGTCCTGGAGTCAAAATTTTGCTTTCACAGTGCTTTCTGCTGCTTTCCTCTTTGATTTACATATCCTAGAAACATGTCAAAGGGCAACAAAAAGCCACAAGTTTGAAACTCTGCAACAAAATGGGCTCAAAGAGTGTCAGACAAAATGACCAGCCAATTGTTGAGTTATCACCTCGGGATTCTACTTTTCACCCTGACCATCAGAAAGAATTTTTCTAAAACTTTATGAGAGAAGATGCCGGACTACAAGGAGAACTTTCTCTGAGGGCATCTATGAGGAAGTTAGGCCACATTTGCATGAATTTCTCTTCTGTTTTCAGTCCTTTGGCCCACTTCAGATTGTGACTTGAGTTCTCAGCAAGTGCAATAGGCCAATCTCTGTGTCACTGCTTGTCATTGTTCTTGTTGTTGTCATTGTTGTGGACCTTCAAGTCATTTGTGATTTATGGTGACACTAAGGCAAACTAATTATGGGGTTTTGCTGGTAAAATTTGTTCAGAGGGGGTTTATCTTTGTCTTCCTCTGAGACTGAGAGTGTGTGACTTGCCTAAGGTTACTCAGTGGGTTTCCTTGGCTGAGCAGGGATTTGAACCCTGGCTGTTAGACTTTCAAACACACCCTGCTACCCCCCCGCACAAAGATGTGCTGTATCCATGAGTGAGCCAGGAAGAAGGAGTAGCAATACGTACAGAAGAATTTTTGACTGTGTCCCAGGTGCAACAGGGGCGTGGGGGTGCTGAGCTCATCTCCTTCTCTGAGACAGGGAGATGACAAACCAACAGTTCCTCCTGAAGGGCAACCCTTAGAGATCAGACATCGCTCAGGCTAAATGCGTGTGTGTCCAGCCATACGTGGAGTCCTAAGCTGAAGATTCCACTCTTCACTCTGACACAGTCTGGCTGCCAGACTCTGTAATGCACACTGCTAAACCCCAGCACAGAGAATGTTGCGCGTGCGTAACACTTGGGCAAGCCAGGAGGAAGGAGTACCCGTGCGTACAGAAGGATTTCCGACCCTCTCACAGGTGCAAGAGGGACAGGTGGGGTCAGGGCTCATCTCCTTCTGTCAAAAAGGGAGACAACAGACCAACCGTTCCCCCTAAAGGGGAACCCTTTTAGATCAGACATCACCCAGGCTAAGTGCATATGTCTATGTGCCTTCCTATTGCCTGCCAACTTATGGCCATCCCATGAATTTCACAGGCTTTTCTCAGGCAAGGAATCCTCAGGGGTAGTTTTGCCAGTTCCTTCCGTTGAAGGATAGCTGTGCATCAGCGCTCTCCCATCCAAAGACTAACTAGAGGTGACTCTGTTTACTTTCCAAGATCAGACGGGATCTACCCAAGTGTTATATTGGAGCTTCAGTATCACTTAGATGCTTATGTAACTAACGTTTTCCATGCCTCAAGAATTGGGAATTCCCATTCATTTAGGGTTTTTTTACTTCATTCTTCAAAACTTTAAAAGCACTTCTGTTTGGTGCAATTTCTTTTCTTTAATGTCTGCAATGTGCATGGGAACTGATCAGCCATGGTCCCATTGGACATCAGGACGAGAGAGCGATGATGCACTTTAAGATACTCCTGCTGGTGTCCCATTCCACATCTTTGCAACTCACTAGCAGGCTTTCTTAGCACCTCTGCTACCTAGCTGAATATATATAAAGTAAGATAACACACACATTAATAGAGGGTTCTTGGCAGAGATTGGTTTCTCAGGGTCTTCTTCTCATTTCCAGCTTGATGAGTCAAGCAATCTCAGCCACAGTTCAAAATAAACTCTGCCATGAGCCTCAGTTCCCCACCCTTGGATGAAGAGTGAAGGTACTTGTCTTGGTTCCTCTTTAGAACGTATCACTGTGAGGCTTGTACACGCTACTAGCAGAGTACAAAGCACCACAATAATAATCGGCTTCATCTTCAGGTTGGACATTAGTGATGGTTAAACGACCATTGTCTCCAGAAGCAGAGGTGGTGAATCGGTCCGGGATCCCTTCACCCCTGTTGCTCCTACCATAGAACACAAGGCGAGGGGCCTGTCCAGGTTTCTGTTGATACCAGGCAAAGCTATACCAGCCGCTGCTCTGCCCACCACTTCGAGAGCAGGAGAGTTCTGCTGTTTGACCCAGGGAGACAGACGCTGAAGCGGGCTGAGACAGAGTTTGCTGGGAACTGAGACCTGCACACAAACAAAGCAACATCACCATGTTGATATATGTCTCTGTTTTCATATCCTGCCAGAGCACCACATTCATCTAAAAATAATGAATGTCTTGTTCCTCATTCCATAGACCTTTGCTTTGGAGTTCTTTGTGTCATTCCTTACCTGTCCCATAAGTAAGAAGAAATAGGAAAAGGAGAGCCCAAGCCATGGCAAGCTCACAAAGCAAGGTGGTTTTCTCAAGGGAAAAGAGAACTGGTTGAGTCCTTCCATTCTCCTCTCTTAAATCCCCTTGGTAGAGAGAATGACCTAGCATGCAAATTTGTTTTGCTCTCCCTCCTAGAACATCGGGTTGTAGCTGAAGAGGTGCAACCTTCCAGGAAACCAAGGGCCTTGGAAAGGATTTGCATAAAGGAGGTCTTTAAGCCATGGTGAAGAGTCACTGCTTTGGCTGACGTGAAGATAAGGCTAGGAGCAGGTAGCACCTCAGAACGAAGCCTGATGGGAAACGGAAGCTAAAGATGAGGCTATCTCATGGTCCAAATAGGAAAGGACCTCTGATCCCAACATTTTCCCTGTAATAGAAAAACATTTGATCAAGTGCGGCAAGCAGGAAGGGAGGGAGGTAAGGAGATCCGAAACAGAACATTTCTGAAAGCATGGGATAGGTACCAAGTCTGTCATTTGAAAATCAACTATGCTGGCATCAACCCTACTCTTAGTTCCAGTTGGCATAAAGCCACTGAAACCAGGAGAATTTATCTTTTGACTCACCTTTCAATAGTTGATCCAATGTGTCTACTCTGTTATACTTAGGCCTAAACAACAGCGTCAAGGTAGGCATATTATAGCCAGATGGTGAAAATGCAACAAGAATACCCACAACTTTTCACAAAATTTTACCTGAGGAATCAAGCAGTGCTTCCCTTCTTGCCTCGTAGTTTTGGGCATTTGTAATGATTTTAAGTGACTGGAGTACAAACCCCTTTCAGGTATAGAGATGGTGTGGGTCAGAGGCCCAGATCTTCCAGGAAAGAGCAACATCATTCTCTCTGCTCATCCCAGCTTCCAACACAGGTCATTCCAGCGCTCTAGGAGGCTTTTTGGCAAGATAGATTTATTAGCATGTTCTCTCTGAGTAAGCTGGGATGCCTTAAAAGAGCACCCATGTTCACCTAAGATTCTCCTGCTTCATTTCACATCAGAGGAATCTGGCTGCAGGTCATCTCTGTGGTCTTGCGCTTCTTTTTCTCCTCCTACAGGGGAAGGCCAGGAGAAGAGGTTTCGCATGGCAGATACATCAAGAACATTGACAACACATTCGGAAGGCAAAGTCCGCAAGTAAAAAGTTTTGCTTTTACAGTACTCTGTTGTGTTTCCCTCTTTCATTTGCATATCCTAGAAACATCTCAAAGGACAATAAAATCCACAACATAGTAACTCTGCAAGGAAACGGGTTCAAAGAGCGCCAGACTTAATGACCAGCCGTATATCGATTCATAACCTCTAGATTCCACTCTTCACTCTGACAGTCAGAAGGAATTTTTTGAAAAGTTTGTGAGAGAAGACTCTGGACTACAACAAGCACCTTCTCTTGGGGGGCGTATACAGGAAAGTTAGACCACGTTTGCATAAATTTGTCTTCTGTTTCCAGTCCTTTGACCCACTTCAGATTCTAACCGAATTTCTCAGCAAGTGCAGTGTTACCACCATGTCCTGGCCTGGCCTTTGGTGAACCAAAGATATCATTTTAATATCGCAATTCGGCTCTACTCTGCCACCAGCCAAGTGTTTGTGAGGCCCGCCGAACAAGCGCAAAGCTAGGCATGGCTGCTACTTACTACTCCCACCAAACCAAGCCAGATATTGCCAGATCTCTCACCGGATCGCTCTGGACTTCTACTCTGCCTTACTGCCGCTTGGTTCAGCAGATTCCCCTCGGCCGCCACACCGGGTTTCCTCTTCTACAATTGGTTTCCCCAGGACTACAGGACAGGTGGCGTATCACCCTTGAAACTCTATTTTCCTTTTCTAGTTAGGAGTGTGTTTTTGCTTTTCTTTAATAATTGTTTAATAAATCTAATTGCTATTTTGAATCATTTGCCTACTCACTGACCTGACGCTGTAGACATAGGGTAAAAGATCCTGCTGTATTACCCTGCCTCTCGTTAGCCAAGAGAGTGCTCCAGCTAATTTCCCCGTCTTTGCTTCTTGTTGTTTGGTTATTTGGGCGCCCTCCCGGGACCCCCAAGTCACAGGGAGGCAGAGTGGTGGAGCGACGCGGGCAACCCCCGTACCTCTAATTTGAGAAGGAGTCGTGAACCTCCTCAAATCGGGCAGTACTGACTTAGGGAACAGTCAGTGAGTTGTTTTAGAACACCGGTAGGCAAGTTAGTGTGTGTGTGGCTGCTGTGCGTATGTACAGTATTTCTATTGGGTGGATATCTGTACCCCTCTCTTGTCTCATCCTGGGAACCACCTCCCCATCTTGGGTGTATCGTGGGCTGGGATTGTACGTGTTTTAGGCCTAGCACGTCAGGAACAGTCTACACGCATTCAACATCTTAACAGTAAGGCACATAAACGCAGAAGGAGCAGCCCCACTTCTTTCATTGTCCCCTTGTGAGTTTCCCTTGGTTTTTCGTTTGTTTTGTTTTGGAGAAGGCATGGGTGGTGATTCCCGGCTTCTCAGTTTTGCGGGTGCATCCTGATATTGCCGGCTTTTTAGGATTGGGTGGTGAGTCCCAACCTAGCTGTGGGTTTAGCAGTTTAGCCCGAGGTAGAAGAGGTACCCCACACCCAGAAAACCAGAATAGGGGCAGTTCAGTTTTGGGTTCCTTGTCCTTCTTCCCCCACTCTTCGGCCGGACGGCATAGTAAGTTCCCTTGAGTTCGTCACCCCCCCTTCCAGTGAGCCTCAAAAGCACTCCTGAAGGTTCCCCCTGGGCCTACGTGGCCTCCCTGTCCCTGAACCATTGGCCTTGTCCTTTCGTCATCAGTGCTGTCGAGGTGGAGAACTGGACCTGAGCATACAAAAGTGACCTCTGTTTGGGCAGGCTGGAGTTTGGTTCCTTTTCCCTCTTCCCTAGAGAAGTTCCGCAGAGTTCCTTTTCCTTAGCTCCCCCAGGGGTCTAGGTGATCCTGCCAGTCCCTCCAGGTCCCGTATTTGTGCAGGAAATTGTGTAGGAATTTGTGTTGTTGTTCTGTTGTTGTGTAGTATAGAGAGATGACTAAGGAGAGCCCTGCTGTATTTAAGGACCTCATGTGTGCGGAGGAGGTCCGAGGGAAACTGGAGAGATGGGTTTTAGGCAAGGGAAGGTGCCCCTGGAAGGACTCTGTCTTCCAGATGGCCAGTCCTTTCGCCTCTCTCCGAAAAGCGTATCCCCTGGCAGGTAAATCAAAGAACCCATTCAGGCCTTCGAAGGATTCGTTGGCAGCTTGGGGACTTTGGCTTGCAGCCAGAGACGCTAGCAGTGCCCTAGTTGAGACCCGGAGAAGGCTAGTAGAAATGGAGAAGGAGAATGCCCGGCTTCATGCCAATATCGAGACCTTGCAGGTGGGCAAGGTAACTTTTGCGTCCACTGTGCAGACCTCAAACCAGAAGTTGAGTGACCTCACTCTTTGCCAGCAGACGCCCTGGCGTCCTCCCTTCACAGTCCAGACTGGGAAGCCCCTAAGGTGCCAGTCCACCCTGTAGAGACACGATCCACAACACACAGGACCATCCCCGGCTAGTGATGGTGGTGCTGACGTCCAGGAGACGCTGGTCACTGAGACCAGACTCCCCTGGCTTGCCACCGAGGTGAAAGCAGCCGCCAACCAGTTGGGACCCTTGAACCAGTCCACCAGTATCATGTGGCTCAACACGGTGACGCATTCGCACCCGACAGCCAATGGCCAGGACCTGACCCAACTGGCTCATCTTTGTATGTCCCCGTTGGACCTTCCGACCCTTGAATCGGCTGTGGTGACTCGAGGCTTGGCTAAGCTCGAGGCACACGACTGGATGAGAGCGGTCGTGAGGATCCTTTAGCCCGGACAGAGCGCAAGTGTGCTCTGCGTCATGGAGCAGCAGGGTCCTTGTGAGAACCCTGAGACTTACGTGGCTCAGAAGCAACTGCTCGCAATTCTGGCCAAAAAGGTGCCCCTGACAGCTTACAGGTACAATTTTGATGAAGTTGAGTTCAAGTCGCTGCTCCACAGAGGCTTGAACCGCAAGCAAGATTGGCCCTGGGCTTGGTAGACCTGGCCACAACATCCTGGGAAGAGTTCGGGAACAACCTCCGCAGAGTCGCAGACCTATTGCGAGAGGCTGACTCCCAGCGTCCTCCCTTAAAGGCCCATAGGAAAGATCCCAGGAATTGGGAACCCATATCAGAGGTAACATACTCCAATTATGGACCCCATTCCCAGCGTAGGAAGTCCATGCCGAATTCCATTCCTGGAGGGAACTGGAACTCGCGCCCCACTCCTAGACAGGACAGGCAGTGGCAGGGAAGGGAAGGGACTCCCGCAGTCAGCCCGCTGCCCCCAAACCGCCTCCTGAGTCTGGTCCTCCCCAGGAAACGTCTGGCGGGTACGATCCCATGACCCAGGCGCATTCCACGGATAGAGCCAGAATCTGGAGCATGTTACGTCACTGCAGACTGAACATGACCCAGTTTGACAAGCAACGCACGTCAGAGCTTCTTGAAGCTCTAAACAAGCAAATTGCATCGGGTGGTAAACAGCCGGTCCAGGCCGTGACAAATGGCCCGCCTCTGGCTGGATACTACCCAACCTTGGACTTTAAGGATTAGGGGTGCCCTCAGTCCAAGAAGCTTCCCCACAACGTTGTGGCCAAGTTGCGGCCAGACAAGTAGGGAAGGTTCTGGGTGAAGGCAGGCATAGGGACCGAGGGGGGAAAGACTCCTGCCACCTTGTTAGTAGATTCTGGTGCAGCTCTGAATGTGCTGTACCCAAAACTGGTTAAGCACGGTGAACCCACGCCCGAGCATGTCCAGCTCTCTGGATAGGGGGGGGGTCACCTTGCCCGAGCTTGGAAGGACATCCCAATGTCCATAGAAACGTTTCGTTTTCAGCTTTGGGCTTGCAAGAACCGCGGTGAGGACGATGGCCTTTTGGGCATCGGATTCCTGCGAGGAAACAAGCTTACAGTTGATTACGTGAACGGGTTTCTGTGGAAGTTAAATCAGGGACCGGAGGAGATTTCGGCCCTGCACCGCTGTGCCGCCATTAAGGCTCCCACCCCATTAAGTGTGTGACCAGTGACCCCTGGGTTAAGGCTTTTTCAGAGGTCTGGATCAAGAATAAAATCGAGTGCAGAACTGTAAAGGAGGTTTGTGTCCTGATAGAGGGCCGAGATCCCCTGCCTCAAAAGCAGTATAAATATCTAGTTGAGGCCGAGGAAGGCATTGGGAAAACCATGGAGGGGCTTCTCCAATGGGACGTAATTATCCCAATGCAGTCCATTTGCAATGCACCTCTGTGGCCTGTTTTAAAATCAGATGGCAAAACGTGGAGGATGACTGTAGATTTTCGGACTTTGAACTCTGTGATTCCTCCCATTGAGCCGGTTGTGGCAAAATATAATGAAATCCTGTCTGCCATTGCGGTAGCAGCTAAGTATTATAGTGTAATTGATCCGGCCAACGCTTTTCATTCCATCCCTCTTCACAAGGCTTGTTGGTACAAATTTGCCTTCACATTCCAGGGGCAGCAGTATGTGTTTAAACGACACCCCAGGGTTTCCATTCTAGCCCCAGTATTTGCCACACTCATGAGGTTAAGATGTAGAACAAGCTGCAGCCAGCTTCACGGTCCCACGTCTTATCCTATGTTGATTACATTTTGGTACATTCAGCCTCTGAAGAGAAGACACGGGAAATCACACAGGAGGTGTTGGGTATCATTAGAGACACTGGTTTCAAGGCAAACAGAGAGAAAGCCCAGCTAGTGTCCACAGAGGTAAAATACTTAGGTCTTTGCCTTGGCACTGACGGTCGCACTCCCGACGCGCAGCGTGTGGAGGTGATCACGAAGTTGCTAGCCCCTACAGACGTGCACTCCCTTTGTTCTCTACTGGGGACATCCAACTTTTCTAGGGATTTTATTGAGTCTTTCGCTGCCAAAGCAAAGCCTCTATATGCCCTGCTAAAGAAGAACGCCGAGTGGGACTGGGGACCTGCTCAGCAGCAGACGTTTGCACAGCTCAAAGAGGACTGCACTGGCGCACCCTAACATGGCTAAGCCGTTCTTTATCCAGTTAGCCACCTCTGACGGGAGTATAGAAGTGGTCTTGTCGCAACAACAGAATGGCACTCAACATGTGATAGCATACGGCCCCAAGAATCTGAATCCACATGAGACCAAATTTAGTCCTTGTGAGAAGACTTGTTTAGCTCTAATCTGGGCTCTAACACATTGGGAGTTTATGATCGGAGGCACCCACGTGATTGTCCAGACCCCCCCCCCCGCCTCTTAAGTACATTCTGTCTGGACAAGTCCAGAATGGCCAGGTATCTAACGTCCGTATTGCAAAATGGACTGTGTCCCTGGTGTCGCGTGGGGTGGATTTGCAGAAACAGCCACAGGACCCACTAGCTCCATATGGTCTTATTGTGACCGGAGCCATGCGTGAATGCCCTTTGCCACCTTTAAATTCTAGCAATTGGCCAGTGGAATGGGGAGCCTCCCTCGAGGAAGCTCAGTTACAAGGCTTTGTATGTTGGTTTTGTGACGGGTCATCCATGCACGTGGACAGAAGCCCACGGACAGGTCATGGAGCAACCCGCATCACAAATTCCTCCACCCTACAGGGAAAAGCCCAACCACACTCCAGCCAAGCGGCGGAGGTAGAAGCTCTAAAAGCTATTTTAGAGCACGAACCGCTTGACTGCCCCCTGGCAATCTATACTGACTCAGACTGGACAGCCAAGGCTGCAACTGTCTGGTTACCAATTTGGCTCCAAAATGACCTAAAAACATCTGATGGGAAGCCCATTGCCCATCTAGAAAAATAGGTCCGTATTGCAGCACAAATTGAGGAGCAAGTCGCCCCTACATGGGTAGCTCATGTCAGAGGACACCAGAAGAAGGGTACAGCTACCTGTATTTGGAACACCAGGGCTGACGCCATAGCAAAGGATGCAGCTTTACAGGACAATGGGGCTACCATCGCCGCTATTAATGTGAACCCCAAGGAGCAGTTTATTCCTCCTGTGTTCGATCTAGGGGTTTTGCAGAAAGGGGACTCTGAGATCTTGGACTTGGCCAGGAAGGGCTCTGACGAGTCTGGCCAGCTCAAGATCTCCCAACAGGATGGAGTTTACTGGGCGGTTAATGATAGTGGCCAGCACCACTGGATTGTGCCCAGGGACCTCCGCAGTGATATCATTCAGTTCGTGCATGAGCAGGGACACCGAGGACATGAGGTAACCCTGGATTGGGTTTGGGATACCGGGTGGTGGCCGCAGCTTAAGCAGGATGTCTACCAGTGGGTGGATAACTGCTTAGCTCAGTGGTTCTCAACCTGTGGGTCCCCAGATGTTCGTGGACTTCAGCTCCCAGAAGCCCCAGCCACTATGGTCAATGCTCAGGGCTTCTGGGAGCTGAAGTCCACAAACATCTGGGGACCCACAGGTTGAGAACCACTGGCTTAGCTTGTGCCATGGTCAACGCTGACCCCTCCGGTCCCAAGGCTCCCATCCAGCACCAGCGCATCGAGGGTCCTTGATCGCGCATACAAATAGATTTCATAGGTCCGCTTCCCACAACCCCGCGTGGGAACAAATACTGCTCGACAGTCATCGATCCCTTCAGCAAGTGGATCGAGGCCTTCCCTTGCCGAGACAGCACTGCGAGCATGGCAGCGTGCTTGCTTTTTAATAATGCTTGGGCACGGTGGGGATCGTCACGGGACCTTGTCTCAGATGCCGGAGTCCACTTCACCAGTGAGGTCACCCGGGAACTGTGCAAGGCCCTGCGCATTCGCCAGCGCTTCCACATCGCCCACCATCTGCGGAGCTCAGGACACATCGAGAGGACGAACCACTCTCTGAAGGAAGCCCTTCGGAAAATGGTGCATTCCTCCGGTAAGGATTGGGACATCAAGCTGCCCATCATCCTTATGGCCTTCCGAGGCATGGTACCATCCCATGGCTTCACGCCGCATATGGCCATGACAGGGCAGAAGATGATGCTGCCCAAAGCATTTTGGATAGACACGGGTCTTCCCTCAGAGTTGGAGCTGGTGGTTCTCAACAATGAGTGGGTGAAGAACCTCGTTAGCTACCTTAGTCAAGTGCACCGGCAGGTCGCTGCCCAGCTGGGCAAGAACCTGCTTAAGATGGACAAAAGGTTGGGACAGGTCCACCGTCCCTGCCAGTGGGAGGAGGGTCAATTGGTCCTCTATAGAAACTTCTATAGAGACAAACACTCCCTCGCTGCCAGGTGGGTTGGCCCCGTCCCCATTGTAAAACGGATCTCACCAGCAGTCTACGAGGTGAGGATCCCAAGGTAGAGAGGAGACTGGCTCAAGTTCTTCCACATCTCCCAGTTGAAGGAGTGGAAGGGCCAGCCAGTCGAGCCTAAGGGAATTTTGTATTCAGAATTGCTAGAAGAGGGTGCTGGGAAGACTCCCATTAGCATAATTCCCCTCAAGTGTCTTTAAATTACAGGGAGATGCCCATTGTCAACTTGTCGGAGACTTTTGTCTCCACCTACGAGGCGTTCGACAATAGTTTGCGGAGCAGAGGTGGAGTGGCGACCCCTCCAAGCTCCCGGTCTGTGTATATAGTTTCGCCTGTTAGAGTGTTTTTGTTTTGGTATTAGTTAACTGCTTTCTTTTGGTTAGTTATTTCTTTCTTTTTCACCATTTTGGGTGGGAGACCAGGTGGGGTCTCCCGGTTCTGAGGTAGATCGGACCTACAGAGTCAGCCCTGATACCCTGAGTCCGACCAGGATGCCTGCCATCCCTGACCTTGAGGGATGGTCTTGTGCAGTGGCATCCTGGGAAGTACGGGCGTAGTGACGAGGGTTTAACAACCCTCTCAGTAGAACCAGGTCTGACTCTGCAGTACTGATCTACAGCCCAGGATGGTCTTCTGCCGTGGAGAGACCTCTCTCCCCTTTTTTTTTTTTTTGCATGCTTAGGCTATTAGGGTGAGAACAGTCTTGGCCGCTCCCTAGTTTGCAACTCAATTCGGCCGCATAATCCAAAGGTGTATGTCCACTCTCCGATGCCCCATAAGAGCCGGAGGCTCCCACAATTGGCAAGACGCTTGGCCGCGGTGCATTGCTTCCAATCTGCATATGTTAACTGAACATTTGCATACGTAGGCCCATCCATCCTGGACAATCTCCAGTAGCGTCAACGTCTGCTCTGGCAACGAGCAAGCGTAGCCTGTGCTTGCTTTGGATTGGTTTCGATTTCTATCTTTTAACTGGTACTGGGGACCCTCACCGCCAGGCGAAGGCCAGAGAATATCCTAGTTCAGCTTGAGACCAGAGCCCAATTTAGTCACACTGAGCATGCGGGTATAAGGGCCATTGCAAACGGGGCTTCAGTAGGAGCAACTGATGTGTGATTGTTTTACACAAGCTCCTGAGTGAAATACTGGAGGAAGCACGATTTGCAGGCCCGAGCTACCCAGAAGGTACCCCTGCATGGAGGTCCCCTCTACCGAGGTGCGGTCAGAGGGCCTTCCACCTTAAAGTGACCATGGTCTGGGACAGTCACCCCTGTCTCCTTCATGTTAGCACCTTTGCCTGGTATTCTGTAAAACCCACCGAGGGTCCCATCATCTCCGAATTCTGTAATCCAAACCCAACTCCCGATGGGCTTCACGCCGCTAATTTGCATCAATTGTCGTCAGTTTCCAGCTGTTCCATTGATTAAGTGTATTGCCCGCATTTGTAGCCCAGCCATCAATGTGTTGTAAATATTGCCTGCATTTTCATTGCCCATTGCTCAAACCATCACTGCATTTTGGTGTTGCAATTGTTCATTATTGAGAACTACCCACATCCTTAACTTGCTCACTGTTTGTTAATCATTGCATTGTTGCCATTTGTACATTACTGTATATGTAGTTAGGATGTTGTTAGTCAGGGACTGTTTTTGCTAGTTAGAAATGTTGCAAAATCCTTGGTGTGATACGTCTCCGGAATCTGTATACCTCCGTTCGGTTCCAAATTCCTTTTGAAATGTTGAATTGGAAAATGATCAATTTGTGCCAAATTGCCCATTTTGGGGGGGGGGTTGTTACCACCGTGTACTGGCCTGGTCTTTGGTGAACCAAAGATATCATTTTGATGTCGCAAATCAGCCCTACTCTGCCACCAGCCAAGTGTTTGTGAGGCTCGCCGAACAAGTGCAAAGCTAGGCATGGCTGCTACTTACTGCACCCACCAAACCAAGCCAGATATTGCCAGATGTGCTTTAGGGGACCTCCTGAAACAAACACCTTCATTACAAATGCACGCTACCACAAAGAGATCCTCTGCCCTGAGAGGACACCCGGGTGAGCTAGGTACTTAACTGCCGAGCTAGCCGCATCTACATACTGGCCATACCATTGTCAGTGCGGACTTTAACTCAATCATGCAAATTCTGACTTTCGGAGGGTTTGTCTGCAACCTAAAACTTATTGTTTTCACCTGAGACCAGTCTAGCCTGCAGTTGTTCTTTCCCCTGTAAAAAGCCCCCACTCTGAGAGCTCTTCAGAACTCTCGCCAGATCGCTGTGGACTTCTACTCTGCCTTGCTGCCGCTCAGCTCAGCAGATTCCCCTCAGCCGCCATGCCGGGTTTCCTCTTCTACAATTGACTTCCCCAGGACTATAGGACAGGTGGCGTATCATCCATTCCCCTTGAAACTCTATTTTCCTTTTCTAGTTAGGAGTGTGTTTGTGCTTTTCTTTAATAACTGTTTAATAAATCTAATTGCTATTTTGAACCATTTGCCTCCTCACTGACCTGACCCTGTAGACATAGGCTAAAAGATCCTTCTGCATTACCCTGCCTCTCGTTAGCGAAGAGAGTGCTCCAGATAATTTCCCCATCTTTGCTTCTTGTTGTTTGGTTATTTGGGCACCCCTCCCGGGACCCCCAAGTCACAGGGTAACGGCAGTAGGCCAACCTTGATGTAACTGCTTGTTGCTGTTCTTCATGTTCCTGGCCTTCAATTCATTACTGATTAATGGCAACACTAAGGCAAACCTATCATGAGATTTTCTGGGTCAGAGTTGTTCAGAGGGTGTTTGTCTTTGCCTCCCTCTGAGGCTCAGAGCGCGTGACTTGCCCAAGGTCACCCAGTGGGTTTCTGTGTCTGAGCAGGGAGTTGAACCCTGGGAGCCAAACTTGTCCTCCAAGCACAGAGGATGGGGTGTTTGGGTAACTTGAGCTATATCCATGAGTGAGCCAGGAGGAAGGAATGTACCCAGGCATCTGGAAGGATTTCCGACTCTCTCACAGGTGCAACAGGGGAAGGGGGGTCTGAGCATATCTGCTTCTGTCAAACAAGGAGACAACAGATCAACAGTTCCCCCTAAAGGGGAACCCTTTGAGATCGGACGTCACACAGGTGAAATGTGTGTGTCTCTATGTGCCTAGGCATTGCCTGACAACTTATGGCAACCTCATGAATTTCACAGGGTTTCCGTAGGCAAGGAATCCTCAGGAGTGGTTTTGCCAGATCCTTCCTCTGAAATAGAGCCCACAGCACCTGGTGTGTGTTGGCAGTCTATCAACCAAGGACTAACCAGGGCTGACCCTGTTTAGCTTTCAAGATCAGAAGGGATCTGCCTAAGCATTGTATTGGAACTTTAGTAGCACTTGGCTGCTTAAAGAACTAACTATTTCCATACCTAAAGAATTAAGAATTCCCATTCGTTACGTCATTTTGACTTCATTCCACAAAACTTTAAAAGTGTTTTTCCTCAGTCTCAGAATTATGCGTTGACAGTGATGAGCATAAATCCCACTGGACATCAGGATGAGGGAGCAATGATGCCCTTTAAGATACTCCTGCTGGTGTGCCATTCCACATCTTTGCAATTCCCTAGCAGGGTTTCTTAGCCACTCTGTTATCTAGCTAAATATCCATAAAGTAACATAAGATACACCATGAATGAGGATTCTGGCCAGAGGTTGGTTTCTTGTGGTCTTCTTCTCGTTTTCTGCTTGCTGAGTCAAGCAATCTCAGCCACAGTTCAAAATAAACTCTGCCATGAGCCTCAGTTCCCCACCCTTGAAAGAAGAGTGAAGATACTTGTCTTGGTTCCCCTTTAGAACGTATCACTGTGAAACCTGTATGCGTCACTAGCATAGTACCCAGCACAACAATAGTAATCAGCATCATCTTCAGGTTGGACGTAAGTGATGGTTAAACAACCGTTGTTTCCAGAAGCAGAGACAGTGAATCGGTATGGGATCCCATCAGCTCTGCTGCTACCATATAACAAACGGCGACGGGGTTATCCAGGTTTCTGTTGATACCAGCCAAAGCTGTACCATGTAACACTCCCTGCACCACTTCGAGAGCAGGAGAGTTCTGCTGTTTGACCCAGGGAGACAGACGCCGAGGCAGGCTGAGACAGAGGTTGCTGGGAACTGAGACCTGCACACAAAGAAAACAAAATCACCATGTTGAGATACCGTCTCTCTTTGCAAATCCTACAAGAACACCACATACATTTCATAAAGATGAATGACTGGTTCCTCAACCCCAAACCTTTGCTTCAGAGGTCGTTATATCATTTCTTACCAGTCTCATAAGTGAGAAGAAACAGGAAAAGGAGAGCCCAGGCCATGGCAAGCTCACAAAGCAAGTTCGCTTTCTAAAGGGAAAAAGAAGACTGGTTGAGTCCTTCTACTCTCTTCTCTTAAATCCCCTTGGCAGAGAGGAAGGCCCGGCATGCAAATTTGTTTTGCTCTCTCTCCTAGAACATCAGGTTGGAGGTGAGGAGGTACAACCTTCCAGGAAACCAAGGGGCTTGGGAAAGATTTGCATAAAGGAGGTCTTTAAGCTATTGAGAAGGGTCGATGCTTTGGCTGACATGAGATAAGGCAGGGAGCAGGTAACACCCTGTGACAATGACTATGAGGAAACAGAACCTAAAGGCTGGGTACTATCTACATCCAATTGGGAAGGGACCTCTGACCCCCAAAATTTTTCCTGTAGGAGAAGGACATTTTGAGAAGTCAGGCAGGCAGGAAGGAAGCTAGAAGGTAAAGTCATTTGTGAAAGGAAGGGATAGCTACCAAGTTCATCATTTGAAAACCAAATATAGTGGCTTGAAACAATGAGAATTACCTATGTGCGACTCACCATTCAAGAGTTGATCCAGTGGGTCTCCTCCGTGCTATTTAAGGCTGACCAACAGAGTCTGGGGGCATAGTATAGCCAGATGTTGAAAAGGCAACAGGAACACCCACAACCCTTCTTGAAATGCCCCCTGAGGAATCAACCAATGCTTCTGTTCTTCCTTGTTTGCCGTCAGGTCAGCTTCGCTTTCTCTGCCATGCCACCCTAATGCCATTCTAATGACCTGGAGTGCCTCGATCTTTGCTATCATAGAATGCCCTGTAATTTGCCATGCTCTCTCATACCTTCTTATTTGTTGTCTGATGCCATGGAATATATGTAGTGCTTTACAGTTGGATGCCAATTTAATACTTGGAACAAAGGGAATGGAAGGCAATGATGGAAACTGAGTGAGAAAACAATGTTTTGGTAGGAAGACATGCCATTCTGATGAAGCTTGATAAGGGGGAGAACAGAAGTAGATACAAGGTCAGGATATGGGTGGGTGGGAACTAAGCCTGGGAAAGGAGTTCCATAAGGGCCTTGCATGGGCGTGTTTGTAATGTTACTGCTTATAAGAGACTGTAAATGCAAGAGGGCTTTTAGTCTTGGCAGTTACCAGAACGTGCTGCTGTTATTCTGAAGGTCCTGAATAAAGCTTTTGCAGACATCTAAGCTGAAACTCTAGGACTGGAGTTATCTTGAACATGAAATTAATTTTGGACATTTGGAATGATTACGAATGGTTTCACCACAAGGCATTCAGGTACGGTGTTGGTGTGGTTCAAGGGCCCAGTTTCTCCAAGGAAGACAAAGATCCTCTACCTGTCCCCTCTTCCATAATTCCTATGCATGTCACTCTAGGTCCCTCCAGAGCCCCAGGAAGTCTTTCTCAAACACATTTATTGGAATTTTTTTTCCCTAAGCAAGCTGGGATGCCTTTTCAAAAGAACATCTATGTACATTAAGAGTCTCCTGTTCCATGTCACACCAAAGAAATCTGGCTGAAGGTCAGCTCTATGGTCGTCTTCTTGTTCTACGGAGGAGGAGGGGGACTCGGCTAACATCTCCCCCTACCGGTGAAGGCCAGGAGAACAGCTTTCACTCTGGAGATACATGTAGAACATTGAGAACAAATTCCCTGAAGTCCAAGTTTTGCTTTCACAGTGCTTTGTTGTGTTTTCCTCTTTGTTTACATATGTTAGAAACATATCTAAGGGCAAAAAAAAAAGCCACAAGTTAGTAACTCTGAAAGTAAACAGGCTCAAAGAGTGTCAGACAGAATGACCAGCCATACATCAAGTTATAACCTGAAGCTTCCATTCTTCACTCTGACAGCGAGAAGGAACTTTTCCAAAACTTCATGAGAGGAGCTGAAGAACAACCAAGAGAGCCTTCTCTGAGGACATATAGGAGAAATTTACACATGTTTGTGTGAATTTCTCTTCTGCTTCCCATTCTTTGGCCTGTCGCAGATTGTCAGCTGATTTCTCAGCAAGGTCAGTAGCCCAATCTGTTTGTAATTCCTTAATGAGGATGATATTGTTGTCACTGTTGTGGGCCTTCAAGTCATTTCAGATTCATGGTAAAACTAAGGCAAACCTATCCTGGGGTTTTCTTGGTCGGAATGGTTTGGAGGGGGTTTGTCTCTGCCTTCCTCTTAGACTGAGAGAGCATGACTAAAGTGCATGATTTGTTACCCCATAACATAGGTGCCACAAGGGCCACCCTGTGGCACAAGGGCCTCCTTGCAAAGGTGCGGAATGAATTAGCTCAAAGAGGAGGCTTGCCAGAGGGGGGCAACTTAGCGAGATCTTGCCTACCAGTGTTTATGGGCACATGCAGGAAAAGAACCAGCCAAACATTCAAAAGTGAGCAAAAACTGTGTTTTATTGAGGGGAATTCACTCATGCATGCACACAAGATATACAAAATCACACATTCATACAAGAGCTAATGGAAAGAGGAATGGAGGAAAAATTGTAGAGAGGCTGAGGGGTTTGGGGGATTTATAATTATCTGTCCAGAAAGGTAGTAAAGAGCAGAAATGTATTTTGGCTTAGGTAGAACCTAAGGACAGTTCTCATTCAGGAGCCGGATGGACAGAGTGACGGGTAGACCATCGAGAGACTGCGCTGGCCATCCTGAAATCAGGGGTATTTGTACCCTGAAAATGGCCTGTGCCAGGGAAGGTTCCAGACAAAGGGTGCAAGACAAAAGCAACCTGTTGTGGATAATGGGTCTTTCACCTGCTGATGGACTTAGTGCTTCATTGACAAAGACATGATGGGTGTTGTAACAGCTGCCTATTGTGGGTGCTGTGAGGAAAGAGGAAAGAATCCAGGGGTACAAGGGATGGAAATCTGTCAATCAGTGTCCTGGTGGGCTCCTCAAAGGCGGATTCCCTGGAAAATTCCAGCTTCTGTTTAAGCCTATTATCCACAGAATGGTGTGTATTTGCCTGACAAGTGACTCAGTCTTACCTGGAGGAAGTTTCGAGTTGACCTATCCTTCTCACATTTACAGTCAAATTCTTTCCCTCGCTCGGTTTGACCTCTCTGTCACCTCTTAGGCTTGACTTTGATATCAGAGCCAATAAAATGTGTTGCCAATTACATATTATACCAATTAGACATGGTGCCCATTCAAACTATACTAATATCACAGGCCTCCAAAACAGGGCCTTACAGATGCACTTTAGGATACTCCTGCTGGTGTCTTGTTCAACATCTTGGTTTTTTAGCACCTCTCCTACATAGCTAAGTATATGTTAATTCACAGAACGTACGCCATGAAAGAGGAGTCCAGCTGAAGACTGGTTTTTTGTGGTCTTCTCATTTCCTGCTTGATGAGTCAAGCAATCTCAGCCACAGTTCAAAATAAACGCTGCAGTGAGCCTCAGTTCCCCACCCTTGGATGAAGAGTCAAGGTATTTGTCTTGGTTCCTCTTTAGAACGCATCACTGTGAGACCCGTACCCACTACTAGCATAGTATTGAGCACCACAATAATAATCGGCTTCATCTTCAGGTTGGACGTTACTGATCCTTAAATGACCGTTGTCACCAGAAGTAGAGGCGGTGAATCGGTCCGGGATCCCATTGCCCCTGCTGCTACTGTAGAACAGGAAGCGAGGGGCCTCTTCAGGTTTCTGTTGATACCAGGCAAAGCCATACCAGCTGCTGATCTGCTCACCACTTCGAGAGCAGGAGAGTTCTGCTGTTTGACCCAGGGAGACAGATACTGAAGCGAGCTGAGACAGAGTTTGCTGGGAACTGGGACCTGCACATAAAAAAAACCAAAATCACGACATTGGGATACCGTCTGTTTTCATATCCTGCCAGAGCATCACATTCATCTAAAAATAATAAATGTCTTCTTCCTCAGTCCATAGACCTTTGCTTTGGAGTTCTTTATGTCTTGCCTTACCTGTCCCATAAGTGAGAAGAAACAGGAAAAGAAAAGCCCAAGCCATGGCAAGCTCACAAAGCAAGGTGCCTTTCTCCAAGGAAAAGACAATTGACTGAATCCTTCCATTCTCCTCTCTTAAATCCCCTTGGTAGAGAGAATGAGCTAGCATGCAAATTTGTTTTGCTCTCCCTCCTAGAACATCGGGTTGTAGCTGAAGAGGTGTAACCTTCCAGGAAACCAAGGGCCTTGGAAAGGATTTGCATAAAGGAGGTCTTTAAGCCATGGTGAAGAGTCACAGCTTTGGCTGACGTGAAGATAAGGCTGGGAGCAGGTAGCACCTCAGAACGAAGCCTGATGGGAAACGGAAGCTAAAGATGAGGTTCTCTCATGGTCCGAATAGGAAAGGACCTCTCACTCCAACATTTTCCCTGTAATAGAAAAACATTTGGTCAAGTAAGGCAGGCAGGAAGGGAGGAAGGTAAGGAGATCCGAAACAGAACATTTCTGAAAGCATGGGATAGGTACCAAGTCTGTCATCTGAAAATCAACTATACTGGCATCAACCCTACTCTTAGTTCCAGTTGGCATAAAGCCACTGAAACCAGGAGAATTTATCTTTTGACTCACCTTTCAATAGTTGATCCAATGTGTCTACTCTGTTATACTTAGGCCTAAACAACAGCGTCAAGGTAGGCATATTATAGCCAGACGGTGGAAATGCAACAAGAATACCCACAACCTTTCCTGAATTTTCACCTGAGGAAGCAACCAATGCATCTCTTCCTCCTTCTTAGTTTTGGGCATCTGTAATGATTTTAAGCGCCTGGAGTATAAACCCCTTTCAGGTATAGAGATAGTGTGGGTCAGAGGCCCAGATCTTCCAGTAAACAGTAACATCATTCTGTCCGCTCATCCCAGCTTGCAACACAGGTCATTTCAGGACTCTAGGGAGCATTTTTGGCAAGACAGATTTATTAGCATTTTCTCTCTAAGTAAGCTGGGATACCTTAAAAGAGTGCCCATGTACACTTAAGATTCTCCTGCTTCATTTCACACCAGATGAATCTGGCTGCAGATCATCTCTATGCTTTTGCCCAAGGTCACCCAGTGAGTTTCCATGTCTGAGCAGGGAGTTGAACCCTGGCAGCCAAACTTGTCCTCCCAGCACAGAGAATGGGGTGTTTGGGTAACTTGAGCTGTATCCATGAGTGAGCCAGGAGGAAGGGGTACCCGGGCATCTGGAAGGATTTCTGACTCTCTCACAGGTGCAACAGGGGCACGGGGGCCTGAGCAAATCTGCTTCTGTCAAACAAGGAGACAACAGATCAACAGTTCCCCCTAAAGGGGAACCCTTTGAGATCAGACATCACACAAGCGAAATGTGTGTGTCTCTATGTGCCTCCTCATTGCCTGCTGACGTATGGCGACCCCATGAATTTCACAGGGTTTCCATAGGCAAGGAATCCTCAGGGGTGGTTTTGCCAGTTCCTTCCTCTGAAATACAGCCCACAGCACCTGGTGTGCGTCAGCAGTCTCCCATCCAAGGACTAACCAGGGCTGACCCTGTTTAGTTTCCAAGATCAGATGTGATCTACCTAAGCATTACACTGGAACCTCAGTAGCACTTAAAGAACTTAGCTGCTTAAAGAACTAATTATTTCCATGCCAAAAGAATTAAGAATTCCCATTCGTTACAATGTTTTGACTTCATTCCACAAAACTTTAAAGGCGCTTTTTCTTAGCCTCAGAATTGTGCGTTGGCAGTGATGAGCATTTGCCCCACTGGACATCAGGACGAGGGAGCAATGACGCACTTTATGTCACTCCTGCTAGTGTCCCATTCCACATCTCTGCAATTCCCAAGCAGGGTTTCTTAGCCCCTCTCCAACCTAGCTAAATATGCATAAAGTAGCATAACATACACCATGAATGAGGATTCTGGCCAGAGGTTGGTTTCTCGTGGTCTTCTGCTCATTTTCTGCTTGCTCAGTCAAGTAATCTCAGCCACAGATCAAAATAAACTCTGTCGTGAGCCTCAGTTCCCCACCCTTAGATGAAGAGTGAAGCTACTTGTCTTGGTTCCCCTTTAGAACGTATCACTGTGAGCCAGGTATGTGCTACTAGCATAGTACTGAGCACCACAATAGTAATCAGCTTCATCTTCAGGTTGGACGTTAGTGATGGTTAAACGACTGTTGTCTCCAGAAGCAGAGGCGGTGAACCTGTCCGGGATTCCATCGCCCCTGCTGCTACCATAGAAGACAAGGCGAGGGGCCTGATCAGGTTTCTGTTGGTACCAGCCTAAGCTGTACCACGTAACACTCCCTGCACTGCTTCGAGAACATGTCAGTTCTGCTGTCTGATCTAGGGAGACAGACGCTGAAGCAGGCTGAGACAGAGTTTGCTGCGAACTGGGACCTGCACACAAAGAAAACAAGATCACCACATTGGGATGGTTTTTTCAAATCCTGTTTTCAAATCCTGCCAGAGCACTCCCAAGACCTTTGCTTCAGATGTCTTCATGTTATTCCTTACCTGTCCCATAAGTGAGAAGAAACAAGAAAAGGAGAGCCCAGGCCATGGCAACCTCACGAAGCAAGTCGGCTTTCTCAAGGGAAAAGAGAACTGGTTGAGTCCTTCCACTCTCCTCTCTTAAATCCCCTTGGTAGAGAGAAATGTCCAGCACGCAAATTTGTTTTGTTCTCCCTTCTGGAACATCAGGTTGTAGCTGAAGAGCTGCAACCTTCCAGGAAACCAAGGGCCTTGGGAAGGATTTCCATAAAGGAGGTCTTTAAGCAATGATGAAGAGTCACCTGCTTTGGCTGACATGAAGATAAGGCTCGGAACAGATGGCACCTCAAGATGAAGTCTGATGGGAAACAGAAGCTAAAGATGGGGTTATCTCATGGGCCAAATAGGAAAGGACCTCTGACCCCAAAATTTTGACTGTAACAGAAAGACATTGTGACAAGTGAGGCAGGCAAGAAGGGAGGGAGGTAAGGAGATCCAAAGCAGGACATTTGTGAAAGTATGGGATAGGTACCAGGTCTGTCATTTAAAAATCAACAATGCTGGCATCAACCCTACTCTTAGTTCCAGTTGGCATAAAGCCACTGAAACCAGGAGAATTTATCTTTTGACTCACCTTTCAATAGTTGATCCAATGTGTCTACTCTGTTATACTTAGGCCTAAACAACAGCGTCAAGGTAGGCATATTATAGCCAGACGGTGGAAATGCAACAAGAATACCCACAACCTTTCCTGAATTTTCACCTGAGGAAGCAACCAATGCATCTCTTCCTCCTTCTTAGTTTTGGGCATCTGTAATGATTTTAAGCGCCTGGAGTATAAACCCCTTTCAGGTATAGAGATAGTGTGGGTCAGAGGCCCAGATCTTCCAGTAAACAGTAACATCATTCTGTCCGCTCATCCCAGCTTGCAACACAGGTCATTTCAGGACTCTAGGGAGCATTTTTGGCAAGACAGATTTATTAGCATTGTCTCTCTAAGTAAGCTGGGATACCTTAAAAGAGTGCCCATGTACACTTAAGATTCTCCTGCTTCATTTCACACCAGAGGAATCTGGCTGCAGATCATCTCTGTGGTCTTCTACTTCTTCTTTTTCTACAATTGAGAAATTGGGCTAAGATCTCCCCCTACGGGGGAAGGCCAGGAGAAGAGGTTTCGCATTGCAGATACATCAAGAACATTGACAAGAAATTCAGAAGGCACAGTCCGCAAGTAAAAAGTTTTGCTTTTACAGTATTCTGTTGTGTTTCCCTCTTTGATTTGCACATCCTAAAAACATCTCAAAGAACAATAAAATCCACAACATAGTAACTCTGCAACGAAACGGGTTCGAAGAGCACCAAACAGAATGACCAGCCGTATACAGATTCATAACCTCTAGATTCCACTCTTCACTCTGACAGTCAGAAGGAATTTATCGAAAAGTTTGTGACAGAAGGTGCAGGACTACAACAAGAAGCTTCCCCTGAGGGCGTATACAGGAAAGTTAGACCACATTTGCACAAATTTGTCTTCTCTTTCCAGTCCTTTGACCCACTTCAGATGGGGACTGAATTTCGCAGCAAGTGCAGTAGGCCAACCTCGATGTAACTGCTTGTTGCGGTTCTTCGTGTTCTTGGCCTTCAATTCATTACTGACTAATGGCAACACTAAGGCAAACCTATCAGGGGGTTTCCAGGGTCAGAGTTGTTCAGAGGGGGTTTGTCTTTGCCTCCCTCTGAGGCTGAGAGGGCGTGACTTGCCCAAGGTCACCCAGTGGGTTTCCGTGTCTGAGCAGGGAGTTGAACCCTGGCAGCCAAACTTGTCCTCCCAGCACAGAGAATGGGGTGTGTGGGTAACTTGAGCTTTATCCACGAGTGAGCCAGGAGGAAGGAGTACCCGGGCATCTGGAAGGATTTCCAACTCTCTCACAGGTGCAACAGGGGCAGGGAGGTCTGAGCAGATCTGCTTCTGTCAAACAGGGAGACAACAGATCAACAGTTCCCCGTAAAGATGAATCGTTTGAGATCAGACATCACACAGGCGAAATGTCTGTGTGTCTATGTGCCTTCGCATTGCCTGCCGACTTATGGCGATCCCATGAATTTCACAGGGTTTACTCAGGCAAAGAATCCTCAGGGGTGGTTTTGCCAGTTCCTTCCTCTGAAATAGAGCCCACAGCACCTGGTGTGCATTAGCAGTCTCCCATCCAAGGACTAACCAGGGCTGACCCTGTAGAGCTTCCAAGATCAGATGGGATCTACCTAAGCTTTATATTGGAACCTCAGTAGTACTTAGCTGCTTAAAGAACTAATTATTTCCATGCCTAAAGAATTAAGAATTCTCATTCATTACGACGTTTTGACTTCATTCCACAAAACTTTAAAAGTGTTTTTTCTCAGTCTCAGAATTGTGCATTGCTAAATATTTAAACGAGCTAAATATTCATAAAGTAATATAAGATACATTATGAATGAGGATTCTGGCCAGAGGTTGGTTTCTTGTGGTCTTCTTCTCATTTTTTGCTTGGTGAATCAAAGAATCTCAGCCAGAGGTCAAAATAAACTCTGACGTGAGGCTCAGTTCCCCACCCTCGGAAGAAGAGTGAAAGCACTTCTCTTGGTTCCCCTTTAGAATGTATCACTGTGAGACAGGTATGTACTATCAGTATAGTACCCAGCACCACAGTAGTAATTGGCTTCATTTCAGGTTGAACATTAGTGATGGTTAAACAACCGTTGTTTCCAGAAGTAGAGGTGGTGAACCGTTCCGGGATCCCTTCTCCCCTGTCGCTCTTTCCATAGAACACAAGGCGAGGGGAATGTCCAGGTTTCTGTTGATACCAGCCAAGGCTGTACCAGCCACTGCTCTGCCCACCACTTCGAGAGCAGGCAGGTTCTGCTGTTTGACCCTGGAACACAGACGCTGAAGCAGGCTGAGACAGAGTTTGCTGGGAA